>PVKE010002415.1:0-83255 GCA_004027555.1 Craseonycteris thonglongyai | reverse complement strand
AGAGAGAGAGAGAGAGAGAGAGAGAGAGAGAGAGAAGACGGGAGGGCCCAGAGTAATCTCTATAAGTTGTACATCATTAGTTGTGACATAGTTTCATTCCACAGAGATAGATATGGGGCCACATGAAGTGGGAACTGAACTGGGGGCCTCCTGTATGGGAGGAGAGAACTATTGGTGGCTACCAGTTGCACTGAAGTTCAGCATATGGGCTTGCATGGGCTGGGGCCAGGATTCAATCCCCAGAACTCATGGTTGCAAGGCAAGTGCTCAACCTGCTGAGCTATCCCAGCATCTTCATTGGCTAACTACATTTTTTTTTTTAATCTCAAATATATAAATGGCAAAAACAAAAATTAAAAGGAACAAACATCAATATTTTGGTCAAAAGATAAAGAAACTAGGCAAACTATACAAGAAATGTATAAAAGGTTGCTATTCTTATTATACAAAAATGTTTTTAAAGCCAATGAGGAAATTAATACTCTCATCAAAATGGGCAAAGTGGATTAATAAACTTTCCGTAAGAGAAGAAATATAATAGCAATAAATACATGAAGATACTTAACTATACTAATAATGAAAGAATAAAACTTTAGAAAACTGAGATCTTATTTCTCATCTGTTAAACTGACATCTTTACCAAAGACTGACAATAGCCAACATCATGGTGATAGCCTATGATGTGGCCACTTAAGCAATCATGTCAGCATGCACAGCGGCATACCCTTTGACCTGCCAGTCCTAATTCTAAGAAGTTTGTTTCAAAGTAGATAATTGACAAGCAGAAGGATGGATATACATAGCAGTGTTTGTAATTATGAGGAATAAAAGTATGTGCCCTAACACAAGTAGAAGACATGTTAAATAAAGTTTATAGACACTGAAAATAATGGCAGTTTATATTTACTGATATACAAAGATAATGAAAGCTTATATATATTGTCCATTTTAACAGTTTTTAATGAAAGCTGTATGTAAGATTACTTTATTCTTGTATCTTCTCAGTTGTTTCTTCCTTATATTTGCCCTTTTCTTTTCCTACTTGGCAGGATTCGGCTTTCTGTTCTAGGATCTTTCTGCAGTCTTTGTCCGGCTTTAGTCTAGTGCTAACCACCTCGCTGGGGTGAATGCCCACATGACCAGTTGGGCCATCAGTCTTCTCCCACTGCATTTGTTCAATGTAGACGACCTATTTCTTCCTGTAAACCTGGGACTACTTTGCCAATTTGCTGCACTTTGTAGTTCCCTCATACAGCCTGAACTTCATCATCTGTTTTTGGATGGGCATGGATCAAACACTGTACGTTTGTCTCAGCTCTTTGGAAAGAGAAGATGACATAATCTTCCTGCCAGTGAGGGAAGGTGCATTGAAATAAATGCCTTTTCTTGGTCAGAAGTCACAAAGGGGTTGAAGTTTATTTTGGCTGAACCTGGAAAACACTGCACAGATCTCGGGTCCAAGATGCCTTCCAATGGTGAGCGTGGCTGGAACTCCCATGGCTTTACCAAGAAGTTCTTCTGAAGTAATCCTTTAGGAAACTACACAGCCCAGACCTGGCTCCATCTCCACAGGCCCCCCTGCCCGGCAGCTCCCATTAGAGTTCCCAAACCTTCTTTCCTCCTTCCCTTTCCCTAGACCAGCGACCCTTGAGCTCTATATTTATTAATATGAAAAGATGTATTTCTGAGTGAATAAAACAGATACACAACATACATAGTTGTGTACATGTGTATATGTTCCTAGATGTCCGAAGGTCTGGAAGGATGTTGATCAAAACAGGTGGTTACCCTTGATTACCAGAATTTTAGAGAATTTTTACTTTGCTCATACTCTTAGAATTTCATATAATGAGCATGCATTCTTTTTCAAAGACTACAATGGCGCTATTTTTAAATCTCATGCTCAAGTGTCAAGTGATATACTGCACAAATTTCTGCTGTCCTTCTCCGCCAGCTCTTCCCTCCCAGTGAGTTTGTATCACACATGTTTGTAGGAAATGCTGGTGAGAGCTCCCTTCCTCATCTCTGTGTCCTGTTCATTCCCCAGGGTCACTTCATTCTTGCCTCTGGGTTCCTAAGGCATACCTGTATCCCTATTATAATTATTTTTACTTAAGCTAGCTCAAGTAAATCCGTTACTTGTGACCAAAGGGGTCCCGCTGATATAAAGCTGCCATTTATTCTCCACCTCAGTCATTCCAATCCATATGAAAACAGAACAATATATCCTGTAATTATATTAATGAAGATTTACAATGTCATATGTCTATGACCTACAGCTGAAGTAATTGAAGCAAGAAGCTCTAAGCTAGTATAACAAAGGCAAAAAAAAAAAAAAAAAAAGACTATTTCAAGAGATGGGCAGATCCATTAATAAGAGAACTGGTGAAAAGACTAGTTGAATAAGAATATAAACAAAAGAGACATAATTGTTCAGATGGGCCATTTTTATGGTTAAAATATTCCCCATTATGATATTCTTAACCACTCCGTATATTTATTTTTATTGGGTCATATTTATATATGAGAAGATTTTTTTTCTATTTGGACTATATAAAATACAAAAAATGTATTCCCATAATGGACCCATTGTATTCAATTTATCTTCAGCAAACACATATATTCTTCTCACTGCCCTATTTTTAAAGGTTCAGAAGTTCCATGTAATACATGAATCCTCATAATACCATAATTATAAACCTGGCTAAAAAGCCATAATCCCTTGTAAATGTACAAATCCCTCTATAGGTATGTTAGATGCAAAGTACAAATCTATTTAATCCCCCTTCATCTCCTGGAGGCTCCCTCTCCTCCCCCAAATTTCCCTCAGTGGAAGACAACGGACAAGAGCCACTATCCAATTTCAGAGCTAAGCAATCAGAGGACTTAAGTATCTCTGTCTCCAGGGCATAACTCAGACAAACGCACAGACCACCCATTACCAATCACTGTCTTCTGTTCTGACCTCTTCTCAGTGCAAGAAAATCTTTCTAAAATGGGTAGATAGGGAGCCAGGCACGTCCTTATTTGAGGCTGAGATGATCAGGACTTATGGGACCAAACTTTGCATTTAGGGGAGGCAATAATGCAGTGGCTGTAAGTAAAGTGATTAATCCTGGTCCTGTCATTTATTAGTCATTTGGCCTCAGGGTGCCTTTACCTGTCTGAACCTCAGTTTCCTCCTCTATAGTAATGACCAGCAAAAGGGCCACCGAGCAATCAGCAGTGCTCAGTAGTCAAACATGGTTTTGCTTGAGCTCCAGTTCAGTGGGAGCAGTGATCGGAACAGTCCATTGTTTGTTGCCCTATCATGACAAGGTCCCGAGAGAACCCTGGGACAGAGTATGTCTCCATGTAGGACAGTCACCTATTTAAAAATGCTTATTTAAAACTTAAATAAACTTCCCAACTAAACAGAAACTTCTCTTAAAGCTATCAGGAGTTTGTTATTTAAAGAAATTTTGCCTTACATTAAAATCACCTTCTTAGATCATCATAGCATTAATCAGATGGCAGCTCCCAGCCTATACCTTTTCTGGAGTATTTCCCAAGACATAAGCAGATGTGACCAGAAAGCACCAAAAGCTATTGGCTAAAACGCCTATCACCAACAGCAGGACATGAGGGCAGGACTTCACTTTTGCATCCCAGGCCACTTCCTACTTGCTTGAGGAAGCTTACACTTCTTAGAGTCCCAGGTCACTCGGCAGCAGAACGGAGTGGTAATATTTACTATTTCAGAGGTGGGAATGAAATGAGAGCGTGGAGGCAAAGTTCTTGATATGCTGCTGGGAGTCCAGTAAGTGCCCAGTAAATGGGACCATCTACTATCAACTACTGTTTTAACAGCATTAAAGAAACAAAACACATAGTAAGTAATTTGATTAAGACCATACAGGTCACGTTTTCACTGTGAGTGTTTTGTGAACTCTTATTTAATTTCATTTGGCATAATCCCCACAGAAATGTGGGGCCAAGTTGGAGGAGATCTGAGGTGGCAAGGTGGTTACAAGCTATGAAGGGCCTACCGGATGTATGGGACTGAAATCTCACTATGTACTACAGATCCCTAGCAAACAAGAACACACGTGTCCTAAGATTTCTTCAAAAGGCAGAGAGCAATGTAATACCGCACTTGAGCTCTGCCCTAACACCATCTGCATGAGCATACAAGTCAGGAGATGGGCCCATGTGGGCACCGTCTCAAGAGTGTTTACTGCCCAAAGTTAAAAGTGCCTTTGTAACATAAGACCCAGCAAAGCAGAAAAAGCCACTAAATTTAGTTGAAGATAGCCAAGTATACTACTCTTAGCTTGAAGTTATCACTAACATTTGACACATTGATGACTAATTGCTCAAAATCATAAATCCAAGAAAGAAAGAAAGAAACCAGGTAGTTCTTCAGTAGTCTTAAAATAGAGATAAAAAGAGCAAAATAAAAAAAGAGGAAAATTTTTGAAAACAAAATTCTCCCAACTTCCTCCAACTTCTACAGCTTGTCAAGGATTTGCCTTACTTGTTTTCTCTGAAACCTTAAGAACTTTCTCATTGAAAGTACGGCTAACAATGAAAGTGTAGCTCTCTTAGGTCAGAAGATATCTGACTCCAAGGGGAATGTCCAATTCCCTTTTCATGGCTTCCCCTTCCGGACTTTGTAACTAGAGGTTGGATGCCAGGGACTGGGGTCAAAGGAAACTCAAGAAAGCACAAGCTTGAAACATCAATTCCCCAAACATTCAGAGATGAGAATATGCTACCTTGCCTTTTGCAGAACAGAGAAAAGCTCCAGAAATCTCTTTGGATTCTTGGTAAACCATTGGATTGGCCAAAAAGTAAGTGCATTTTTGTGAGTAAATGAAAAGATGATTTTTTTCATGAAAAACAAAAACTTTATTCAACAGTGTATTGTCCATTTTGTTTAACTTTTGCCATCTTTCAGGCAACTTCATGATTCCACACCCTAAAAAATGTCTATCTTTTTCAGCAGAAAAGTGTTCCAAGACCATTTTGATATCTTAATCAATAGTAAACGGTTTTACCCTTCAAGGCATTTTGCAAGGAACAAAGCGAATGGGTAGTCCGATGGTGCAATGTCTGGCAAATACAGTGGGTGTGGTGACACATCGCATCCAAGCTTGAGCAACTTTTGATGAGTGACCAAACCTGAATGTGGTCTAGTGTGACTGTGGTGGAAGACGACACCTTTCTGATCCACCAATTCTGGATGCTTCTGTTTGATGGCATCATTTATTTATCCTATTGACGACAGTACACATCCTGGAAAGCAGCTCAAAATACACAGTATATTTGAAATCCCACCTTTCTTTGAGTGAAGTTGCATGAATGATGGCAAAAGATGAACAGAATAGACAATATAAGGTTGAATAAAGTTTTTGTTTACTATTAAAAAATCACCTTTTCACTTACTAAAACAAACACACAAACAAACAAACAAACCACAGAATTGTTTTCTGGCCAACCCAATAGGAAGCCAGAAGTATTACATGCAAAAAAAAATTCTCAGTAGAAATGTGGGAAATGCTGGTTTAAACAAAATTAAAGAGTTTCTCTAATGCAAAACATTTCATACACTTTAGTATGCTAACACTGATGATGAATAAATGGCTCCAGCCTTACTTGTACACAGATTCCTTTACTTTTGTATTGTCCTGAGACAAGTGCCCCACATAATACTTTGGAAAATAATGTTATAATTAGTTATTTTATGCAAACGATTATTGAAGGCTCACTTTGCCCTACTATACTTATAATTACATGACTAAGCACACGTCACCCCTAAAGATCAGTTAATGGTACAAAAAATTATTGATGCAAAGTATTGTGAAACAACTGTTTAGTAGGAGGGCAAAAGAATTGCTTTAATTATACCTCCTTACTTCACGCAGTTTTTGTATGCTTTTCACAACTGTAAAAACAGACATGCCATTAATTCCTTGCTATTCTGTAACTCAGTTTCCCTTCTGTCAAAATTATAAAAACACATAATAAAACTCAATTAGTAATGTAGGTAACTAGAATCTAAACTTCATGAGAACAGGGACTCTACTTTGTATAAGACTGTACCCTCAGCACTAGAACTGTGCAGGACTGCTCCATAAATATTAGGCCATGTGAACAGAGGGATGAATAATTAGTGTATCATTAGCTCATTATTTTATGAACTGGCCAAAAATACATATTCTATGGTTTTATATTTTACGTTGACTTTAGAATGCTTACTCTAAAGCAATTCCTATTTCTCTAAAAAGTTTTTATTTTTTACTATTTTACTTCCACCATAATCTCCCATCTTTTGCAACAACCCTCACCACACACACACACACACACACACATATGCACGCACACACACACACCTTTCCTTATGACTTCTGGGTTAGAAGGAACTTTCTGTCTGTAGACCAAGTACCATATTCAGTACATTATTACAGCCAATTATTCTCAATAAAAGCAAAATTGACGAGCATTCAAAAGACTAGGAATTTCAATTAATCAGAGCCATACAGAGATTCTCCTTTGGGAGAAGGAAGCAGAAGCACATTCATCTTCTAGAAGGCAACTATACACAAATAAACTTTTATCACCAATTTGCTGAAAAAGGCATCTGAGCATGAAATACAGATATCAAGAAATAGCCTAGACGAGAGGTGGTGAACCTTTTGGCGATTGAGTGCCAAAGTTTATGAAATAAGAGTATACTCGCTCTACTCGCGTGCCAACCCATCGAGTGAGATAGAGGTATCGATTATTTTTATGTCTATAAGAGCATAAACAATAATTTTTTAAATGGTATTCACAGCTCCGCGTGCCGAAATAATTGCTCCACATGCCACTTTGGGCACGCGTGCCATAGGTTCGCCACCCCTGGCCTAGACCGTTAATTTCAACATTCTCAACATAATGTTTAAAATAACCCTGATGTGTTGCAACATCTTCAAATGAACAAACAAAAGAAATGTTTTTGCTAAACTCAATTCATTATGACAAAATCTGACAATACATTTTAGTAAAACTTGTAACAGTTGTGTGTGGTTATTTTTTTAAGCGAGCAGAAAGAGCAAGGAAACACTGCCCTGATTTCACCTGGGCCATTCAGGAAATTTAATGAAATAGACCCTTGCCCACCCCCATGCCTCCTAATCAGCACTTAATTGCCAGGGTGTTTCTATATGCTGTCCCCAACTTTTGGCTGGGTTCTATTCTTATCTATTTAGACAACAGTTCTGCCCAGTCCCACCCGTGTGGCAGCTCCCTCCATGACTACAGTCCACAGGCTAGGACAGTCATTTGAGTTGTGTGCTCAGCTTCCAGGCCACGAGGATGTCCAGGAAGTGCTTCTTTACCTCCTGTCTCATCTGCCCTGCAAGGCTGTGATCCAGCACCACTGGGCAGCACTTCTCCTTGAACCCTGCACCTGAGCTGCTTCCCCAGCGGTGGCCTTTGACCTTTAGTATTCCTTGCCTGAAATAACCTCCCCATACCCCTGTTCATCTAGCTGCTCATCAAATTCCACCTACTCCGCAGGCTTCACTGACCGCATCTGTATTTCTTCATTTACCAAATTATGTTGAAACAATCTATTTAAGTGTCTATATTCCCCATAGACTGTGAGCTCCTAAAAGGCAAAAACTGTGGCTTCCCCCATAGTTCTAGCCTAAGCTCCTATCCTATACACATTAAGTGCTCAAAAAAATGAAGGATGTGTGTAGTGACTCCAAGACACTGGGATAGGAGTGGGGGCTTTAAGAGACTGGGTATAGCACCAGGGTCTAAATGGGGCTTTATGGAGTATAATGATTAGGGAGTGGGACAAAAAGGCTCCCCTTAAAAGCGATTCCCCTATCTCTAACCCCAAAAGCACATCTGTCTGTTATTCTCACTCTGTCCTCCTTGGCCCTGTAAGAGGGCACAAAGTCACACAGAGTTCTGACAGTGGAACCTGTTACACACAAGTAAGCAAGTGCTTCCCATCTGAGCACTTCTTTCGGGAAGGTGAGGAGAGAGGCTGCAATACAGCGAGTATAAAGTAACTCATACAGTGGGATATGATTCTACTGTAAGAAGAAATTAAATGCATATTACCAAGTGAAAACAGTCAACCTGAAAAGGCAACATACTGTATGATTCCAACCATATGATGTTTCAGAAAAGGCAAAGGTATGGAAGACAGTTAAAAGATCAGTGGCTGCAAGAGGTTGGGATAAGCACATAGGATTTGTAGGGCTGTGAATCTACTCTGTATGATAGGATCCATAAAGGTGGATATATTCTTCCAAATGCATAGAATGTACAGCACCCAGGGTGACCCTTAATGTAAACTACAGACTTTGAGTGATTGTGACGTGTCAGTGTAGGTTCATCAGGTATAGGATGTAGATAGTGGGGGAGGCTGTGTATGTGTCTAGAGAATGGATATATGGGAACTGTCCAGGCTCTGCTAAATTTTGTTGTGAATCTGAAATAGCTCTAAAAAATAAAGTTTATGAAAATAGAAATAAGTAAATAAAAATTTAACAATAACATAAGCAAGAAGAGAAGCGTGGGTTGCAGCACAGCAGATGCCTCGCTGGCACAGAAGCCAGAGAAACTTCCAGAGGAGCCCTCTCCACGGCAGGACAGAGCCGGGGCGAGGCTTAGAGTGAAACCGAAGGGCCTGGCCCTGGGAAGCAGCGATGGAGGATGCAGGGTCCTCCCAACCAGCTGGACATCACCTGCCTATATCACAGTGGTCAGGTGGGACAGGGGCTGACCACACAGAGCTCCAACCTGTTGTATTCTTGCTGCCACCTCAACCTGGACTTTGAGGGCTAAGCCTCCATACTAGCACCTGGAGAACTGTCTCCACAGTAAAACAATCCAACTGAAGGACATGAGGAAGAATATGACTACCTCAAGGAGTAAACCATCTGGTTTTCCTGGCCAGTGGAAAATGCATTAATTGTAATGGAATATCTCGACGCCGTATCCAGGAGGAGTGCACATCCTATTCATCAGACAGGCTAACTTCCTGAGAATATGCATAAGAACTCATTCCTCCAGCCCTCCAAGCCTGGTTTCTGTGTGCCAACATATGACCATATAAAAGCAATGGGAAGAAAGAATCAAGCAGCACCGTCACATTGTATCAGCCTCTGGGCCACCTAAAACAGATATCACCAACAAGAACATGGGGTAACTTGGGAAGATGGTTTAGCTAATCAAAAACCAATTAGCTGCTCAGGTATACATAACATGGAAATCCGTGACTTGTCTTCTACTAATAAGAACCTGTCATCATTTGCCTCTGACTAGCAGCTACTGTATCCCTCAACATTCACATTTCAAAAGCAATGTTGCCCCCCTAATATCTCCTTACCAGATGCCATCTGGTCTTCATAAATTGCCACCTGATCCTTTTCTCTCTCCTCATCCAGTCAACAGTTTTTGGTACATTTCATTCAAAACCAACTCTACCCGCCTTCTCCCGCCCCATCCCAAACAGTTCTTTTGTCATTAAAAAGTGTTCTTCCTGGCAGTACATTCAAAAACTCTTTGTCCTTAGCCCTGTCTCCTTCTTCCCATCTCTGACCTGCATTCCAGGTTCCCCCTTTGACAAGTAGCCTCCCTTCCCTTGTGGCTCCCTCACTCTTGCCATCCTCTGACATTTCCTGGCTCTTGTAGATGTCTCTGCAGAACCTATCGATTCTTCACCTTATGTTGTATTCCTTCTAATACTGGATCCACAAGGTTCTCCAGAACAACAGATAAGATATACTCAAGTGCCCACCACGGAGACTATGGCTGGGTCACCCGAGGCCAGCAGCATCCTCCATGTCCTCACACTCCTGCTGAGTGAACAGGAGCAGTGGGGGGTCCTCTGAGCCTCACTTCACTGCATAAAAGGCAGAGAGGACACCCTCTAACAGGCTGATGCAAGGACCACATGAGCATAAGGCCTGGTGTAATACATGTCTGCAATAAAGACGACTTTTTTCTCCTCCCTGTGTGTGAGCTTTCGGCTCTCCAGAATAAAATCCCTGTGAGAGCAAGATCAGGACTCACAGCGTTCCTTCAAGGCATTGTCAGTGTGACATATCCAAGCGATGGTTTTCAAAAACTGTTTTCAAGTTAATGGCCATGTTATCTTCAGATGATGGGTTTCGAAACTTTTCTTTACTATGTCATGTACTATACAAATACTTAAAACATTCTCTTAAAATTTCAAATACATAAAAAACAAAGATTATAATCAACCCAAAAGCACTCATTCAGCTTCAACAATGATCAATTCAGAGCCAATCTTATTTCATCCAGACCTCCTTATTTCTTTCTCCTCAGTCCTCACGAGAGATTATTTTGAAGCAAATACCCAGTATTATGTGATTTTAATATATTTTATAAAGTTAGTATTTCTTATCAGAAAATGCATAATAACGCTGTTTTCACTTAGAAAAAATTCTATGCTTCTCAAATAAAGGTATGGCCATTCCTTTGCTCTGTTGCTCATTACACACAGCAGGACACGGGGGGTCCATGACTGGCTCCCGGTGGCACAGGGGCTAGCTGGGTGACTGTGGGCAAGACAATGCTCACACCCACCCCTCCCCACCTCCCAGACCTCTACTTCCAAGGAGGAAACCAGGATTTGAGGGCCCTGATGTTCCCACCTGGTCTGCTTGGGCAAAACTAGAACTTCCTAATTCCCTGTTATATATTTCTCTGTTATTCCCAACAGCAGCTTCACTACCTAGAGTAACTTAGCCTCTACTTGATCTTTGTCAAAAACAAAATGAATAAACATCAATTTTAATAGCAAAGTCTTCTCCAGGAACAAGTTCCCTCTGTGTTACCCTTGTATTAAAAAGAAAAGATCATTCCACCTATGCAGTTGGTCAGAGGCCTCTGGGGCAGGGATGACTGCCCAGAGGGTCCACAGCTGTCCTTGCTAAGGTAACCATGAACTCATTTAAACTTATTTTGGACCAAATCATAATTCAGCTATAAAACTAGTCAGGTAATTGTGCAAATGATCTACCGCACTGTGGACTTTGATCCTCTATATCTCTACGACTCAATAGTATGGCTACTGGCCGTGCGTGCCTGGTGAGCACCAGAAATGTGGCTAATCCAAACTGAGACACACAGAACGTCAAGTCCACAGATTTCGAAGATTTTGTATGAAAACAAATGTAAAATGTGTCCTGAAGGACTGCTAAATTTTGAAATGTTAACATTTTGGATGTTACTGGGCGAAGTAAAATATGTATTAAAATTTCACCTTTTTAAAAATGTGGCTACTAGAGAATTTAACATTCTGTGTGTCTGGTATTATATTTCCAGTACAGTCTTCTCTAATTCCTTTTGACAACAGCATAAATGTGTTTCAGGTCAATCCACCACAACTCGTATTATTTGAGCACAACCTTAAAGCTAAAATTAATTCACTTGGACTTCTTTTCTGAATTATTTTGTATACTTCCTCTAATGGTTCCTGCCAACTCCATTAAGATTTAAATATTTGATTTAAGAGTTCCAGTAATACAATCACAGCTACCTTGAGCATAAAACATCACATAATCACCAGATAGACCCCTTCAGTCTGAGAGTCAAAACATTTAACTGCTGTGCTATTGAAAAAGCAATTCCCAATCCATACTAATCTCACAATCAGAATATGATAATATTTCTTCAGGCTGTTACAACTATAGGTATTAGAATTTTACTTTGTGCAGCTGAGAAAATATTCAAACCCACATTTCTGCTACAAGACAAGGGAAAGCTGGGCATTCTCCATAAACCAGGAGGAAAGCCATTCACCTTCCTTCTATTGGTTTCCAATGGATGAAATAACGAACATCTGATAAACTAAGGATTAAACACTGATTTTTTTTTTTAAAGGAATGTCAAGCAAACATTAAACCTGACCTCTAAATGTCAGTGGACTTTAGGGTGCTTCCCAGCTGTGTTTCCCTAATGGTCAGCAGGGATCAGAACAGGAGGAATTTGGTTTAAAAAAAAAAAAAAAAGTGACTCCATGAAAATTGACGAACTAAGTAAAACCTGTGTTATGTAGCCCAGTGCTACCCAAGGGTGCTGGGCACTCCACCAGTTTGTGACTGGTCTGCAATAATACAAGTACAGAAATTGTGAGTAAACATTTGGAAACTTTTATAGCAATGTGACAAAGTGATTTATGTTGACTGAGTTAAATAAAAGTTTTGATATATTGTATATGTTTTCAAATTTTTCATTTTGATTAAATTTCACAAAACTGTGTTAGCCTACAACAGATTAGAAGTCCAATAACTAGGTCTTCCTTTCAGAAACACTACTCTAGACCAACTCACCAGAATCCTCCATTTTCTGGTGATCTCATTCCATATTTGTAGGAGTTGGGGGTAGAAGGTAACAAAAGAGGAAAGAAAACTGTGTCACTATATTTTTAGGGAAAAAAAGAACCACTTAGGTAACAGAATTATTTCCATGACATAGCTAGGATTAAGATCTATAACGCTAATATTTTTATATCTACAACCACAATGCCACATTTTTTCAATTATAAAAACACCACAGATTATAAACCATATTGTGATATAATACAGAGTTGATGGGTCCTGATTTCAGAAATATTTAAATATATACAAACTAAAGTTTGTATGTGGAATGATCATACCTCAACTAAACAAAAATGTCAAGTGTTCATTATACACACACACACAAATTAAATAACTGTTTTTAAAAGCCTTCCATCAAGTTAAAAGCTAAAACTTTCTAGGTGAGTAAGGAATCCATTAGTAAGCACCAACTATGAATGAAGTGTTCCAAGGACAGAAAAATGAAGAGGCAGCCCCTGAAGAATCCACCACTGAGATGACTCAGACAGGATCCAAAATAATCAAGGAGTATAGAGTTGAGCAGGTTAAGGGTCTGATGGCTCGCAAGGCAGTCACTTCAGTTACAGTCAGTGTCAAAACTCCATTGTTAACCCTGTGCCAGCCAATGGAGGGACTCCTAAGACGGCTATGTCCTTCCTGGTGCCCCTGGCCCTGCATGGAGACCCAGGAACCTGAGCTCCCACCCGGCTTCCAGCAGTGACCCGCCGGTTCTGAGCCTGGGCAGCTACTCCTCTCTAAGTCCTCATCAGTCAAAAGGGTAAATTCCCCATACTCAGGTCATGGAGAAGGTTGTTTCTGTTGTTACAAGATTCAGAGACTTCAGCAAGTTGGGGAAGGAGAAACTCCTGGAGAAGGGAGGCCTCTGTGAGACGGGACGGGGGAATCCTACCTGCGAGTCTGCCCGCAGACGGGACACTGACAGGGAGAGGGGCGGGAAGGGAAGCTGGGCAGGTGGCACCTGTTTTCCATGTGAGACGGAAGGGATGAGTTCTCTATGCAGAGTGGGTGCTGGAGAGAGGGTGGAATAAGAGGACTTAGAGTGAGGTGACTGTCTGCCTGCTTCCCAGAGGAACCTGAGCAAGTGTGGCCCGGGGGCCCCGAAAAGGATGTCACGTGGAAAGAGGGCCGAGCCAAACTTGTGGGTTGCAATGTGTGCAGGCACCAATCCCTCCATGGTGCCCCCAAAGGAGGCCATGTGGCTTTTCTTCTCGAGGGCGTTGAGGCCCTTCCGAGGTGGCCAAGCGGGACGGAAAAGCAGCTTCACAGCAGGGAGGACAGCAAGGGTTTCGGCAGCAGGTGTCAGTGAGGCCAGAGCAGGCGATGGGGTGCAAACGGGCAGCAGTCAGCATGAGCAGGAAATGTCAAGAGGGGAACAAGCCCCTGGGGAACCACACCTCACTTGGAGTATGGTTATGAAACCTGAAAGGCACAGCCTGGACAGAGAGCCAGTCAAAGTTCACCTGGGGGCCGGGCTGTCAATGGGTTCACCAGCTGCCAGTTCTGAAGGGAAGGCCCCTGCTCAGTGCATCCAATCTTTGGTGAGGTCAGGCATTGGCCAGAAGAGACAGCGCCTGATTTGGGAGGAGCCACAGGGAGAAGACAGGGTGGAGCATGGAAGGAGCACTTACAGGTGGCGCCAGAAACGCAGCTGCCCACAGAGCCCTGACCCAGACCCCAGGGACCCTAGGAGTGTGGGAGAGGGATCAGCTTCACAGGGCAATTGAGCCTCAGGAAAGGCAGGGGCCATGCAAGGAGCCTGGAATGAAAGCGTTCGGAAGCAGTCCCCTGGGATCTGTTCGGTCACCAATTAAACACTTAGCTGGTAGGTATTGCATTTTCACGTACTTCCAGATGTCTGGCTGGTACCACACACACAGGCATAGATGTGTGGCAGACAGTAGGTTAAAAGGCTGTGTTTACGGCAGGAAATAAAAGGCTGACAGCAGCCCACCTAAGGCAGGTATGTGGGGAGAAGCTGTCAAGTAATTCAAGGTACAGGCCCGCTGAGTATTTCTCTTGAGAAAACTACTGCCTCTTATCAGGCCAGAGCACCTGGAAGGAAAAATATAACTTACAGTATTAGAAGAAAGGCAGGCACCTATTGCATTCTGACCAGGTGCCCCGCGGGCACTAGGTGCAGCAGCGCCACATTCTACAGGTTAGATACAAAGAGGATGAAAGATGGTCTCTGGTATCTGTCCTGCCCTGAAGCATTGGGAATAAACAAAGGAGTTTGCAGTGGGCTTAGAGACCTAAGACATACATCAACCAAACACAATCGGTATTTAATATTAAGGCATTTTTAGGTGTAATGCTGGCTCACTTATTTTTAGAGATGATAGATAGTAATTATGCTTAAAAAAAAGAGCCCCAGTCTTTCAGAGCTGCATACTGAAAAATATACAGACCAAATGTGATGTTAAAGATTTATTTCAAAATAAGTGAAGAAGGGGTGCTTGATGAAACCAAATGGCTCATGTATAATTAATATTATTGAAGCGGGGAGCTAAGCACATGGATGCTCACACTGTTCTTTCTACTTCTGCAGATGTTTGCCATTTCCAACTAAAAGCCAAAAACAAAAATGGGAGGCAATACACGAAAGTAATGTACAATGCTTTTGGCCAGTTCTGTTAGTATGATGACATTACCGTGACAAACTCAAAACTCTGAAAACTATTGTTAAATGAAAATGCTTAATGCTTTAAGGTAGACTGACAGTTCTATAGAGACAGTCTTAAGTTTTCTAAAGAAGCAAGGCTAGCTGGCTGTCGGTACACGCAGTCAAGCTTGATAAGGTCCAGGAACTACGTCTGCCCAAACAACATGTCACCTTGACATCGAAGGCCAGCACTTTCCCTCTGATGACATGAAGTAAGTTTGACTGATTCACCGGTGTGATAGGCAATAGGCTCCTGTCATGCTTTGCTGCCCCATTGAGGGATCGAGCAACAGAAAGGTGCCAGGTGTCAGGCTCATTTCCCAAGTGCCCTCAGTGTAACTGGCACCCCCATGCTCAAACCACGAGAGGAGTTGCAATAAGCCAGGGAAGAAAAATAGCTAGCACATGCCCTGAGAGTTAGCAACCCGTATGCTGATTTCATAATTACCAACCCCCTTCACTTCTGTGAGATCCACATGGTGGACACATTGAGTACAGATGAGTTGGAAGGTGAATCTCAGGAAGTAACAGTCAAGGGTAAGAGACCCAGCCACCACTCCTACGTGCATACACATGTGCATGTGCGCACACACACATCCTATTCCATCACCAAACTCAACCACTTTGGGGAGGATCAGCTTAAGCCAAAGATCCTCAGCCCTAGGTGACTTTGTCCCCAGGGGACATGGGGCCTTGTCTGAAAACACGTTTTGTTGTCACAACAAGGGAGGGCTGCTGCTGGCATCTGATGGTTAGAGGCCAAGGACGCCACTGGACATCTTCCAATGTACAGGGTGGCCCCCACAACAAAGAATTATCCAGCTCATATGGCAATAGGCTAGAGAGTCCAGACACCCTGGCTTAAGTAAGTTAAATTAGTGCTAAAGGCACATGCAGGCTTATTCAGAGAGGGAGGGTCAGATAGAGAAAGGGAGGAAAGGGGAACATGGAGGAAAGGGGGACAGGAAGGGGGAGGACAGGGAAAGGAGAGAGAGAGAGAAGAGAGAGAACTGACATTGCCTATTAGAAGCCCTTTATTTATATATTTATAACAATACTCTTTAACCAGCTGTGGTGTGTGATACCATACCCTCTGGTTTAGCTCCTATTTCATCCACTCACAGGGGAGGGACCGGACACTGGAGAGACTATCACTGCCAAGACCATATTTGCTCTTCTTCCAACGGCCATGTTTACCCAAGATTATTCTGTTCTTGGTGAACTGAAAACCAACTGACTGTTGACACACTTGAAATTAAGCCAAGGAATAGTCTGGCACCTTTACCCATGGGTGGCAAAGGGGGAACGTGGTCTAAGAAGACTAATGTTTAAAAACCACATTTCAAATGAAACCACTTAGAAAACAAGTTCTTATCAACAGGGCAATCCTATTAACATTATCAACAACTGAAGAGTCCTGTGAAGAGGAAAGGGCAGCGGTGTAAGGAAAAGCACATGGAGTAGGAAGGTAGGAAGAAGGAAGAGAGAACAATCATCATTAAAAATATTCAACAGTTCTTTGACCTGAAAAAGACAGCAGGAAAACACACTCACAGTAATTACTGCTCCATCAGCTGCAGTTTTAAAGCCAGGAGAGACTGTCTTTAGCTTGATTATTACCAGTAACCCTGAAATATAAGCCTGTACTATTCCTGACCTCCACTTAACAAATAGTAGCTTCTCATTTGAATTTTATTGTTATATTCACATACGTGGAGTGCTTACATAATAATTCTGGTAACTGAAATTCAGCCATACCTAGTCTGCCGATCACAAAATTGTTCTCATGTGCCACAGAGCTTGTTTTTCACAGCCATTCCCCTTTACCACAAAAACACAACGGTAGCTACAATTACTACCACCGAGTTCACCTGCTTACATAAGACATAACGATTTCTGACTACAGACTCTACCAAGCTAACATGTGAACTCAGTGCTATCCTGCCAAGAACATCTAGAGGCCAAGTATGCCTGAAACGCCACACTACAGCCCTGGTCATTCTGGGCACCAAATGCTTGGGCTGATGACCTGCCTCTGGGGGGCCTTTCTCGATCTCCCACCTTCTGAAAGGAGCTGAAGTGTTAGACCCAGCAGATCAGGCCAGAGATGCTTACCCCAAGAGTCAATAACTTTGGGGTACAAAGGGTAATGTCAGAGCAGACCCTTCCATCCTCCCATGAGAACGCACACTTAATCTCTGGCCTGTAGGAGTCAACTAGTGCCCCCCTGCCCCCAAATGCCCACGTCTTAATCCCTGGAACCTGCGGATGTGACCTGATTTGGGGGGAAAAGTTAAGGTGACCAGATTTTACCATTGGTAAAGCGGGACACCATGGACATGGGGGGAGGGGGTTCTTGATTAAAAATTTGGTCTATCTCCCGCCATTCCCTAGCTTGTCGTGCATTCTTTCCAAAATCAGGACTTTTTTAAAACACCGTGGGACACGGGACGCAGGACAAATTATTAAAAATTGGGACTGTCCCGCCAAAAGTGGGACGTCTGGTCACCCTAGAAAAAGTGTCACTACACACTTACACCTGGATACTGGGAATAGTGAGGATGAGAGCATCTTAAATTACACAGGTGGGCGCTATATCCAAGGAGAGGTGTCCTTATAAGAGCCAGAGAGAGGACCATATGAAGACAAGAGCCACAAGGCAAGGCATACCTAGAGCCACCAAAACTGGAAGAGGTCAGAAATGAGCTCCCCTAGAGCCTTTGGAGGGAGCATGACTCTACCAACACCCTGATTTCTGTTAGGAATGAAGGTCACAAAAATATGCCACTTTGGTACAATGATTATTTTGAACTGGAGGCAAGTGAAATCCTCCAAAAGGAACTCAACTGTATAAACACCTCCCTGGCAGTTTTATCAACTGGGGAAATTTGACTCATCTCAGGAAAGGAGACAAAATATCACCACCACAGCCACTCTTTTTCTTAAACTATCCTACCTCCCTTTCTTCTTCAAAGGGCCCATTTGTCTTTCCTAAAAACCACTTACTCTGCCTTGAGAGGCCCACACCCTGACTCCCTTTTTCCTATTAAGATAGTATTTAAGCCTAAGTTCTAAAGCTACCTCTTCAGGACTGTTTTTTGTTTTGTTTTGTTGGGCTATCTTCCACGTGTTAATAAACTTACGTTTTTTGCTTACTGATCTTTTATTACAGGGGGTCCCAGCTAAGAACTGAGAAGGGTAGAGGAAATTGTTTTTCCTCCCCTACACAAGCCACCTAGTTTGTGGTCATTTAAGACAGCCCTTGGAAACTGCGACCTGGTCTCACATGGCCTGTCCAGCCTCAGCATCTCAGGACAGCCAGGCCAGGGCTCAGCTGGGCACCTCCAGGGACTCCTTCCCGCAGTTTCTGAAGGGCTCAGGAGGATGACGCTGGGAGACATGTCTCCCGCCCTGAATGAACAGGTCCAGGATGTTCCCAAAGGACTGGCTCTGGGGCACGGTCAGGAGAGAGGGTCTCTGTCTACCACCCAAAGAAACAAGCCTCCCCAAATGGTCTTTGAAAAAACCATCCAAACCCTGGTGTGGACCCTCTGAAAAGTGGCTGTCATCATCAACCACCTTTGCTGACACTGGACTCAGCACTTTTCAGGGGCCACACTGTGCTTTCAACAACGTTAACAGGCAACTGCTTACTCTGAGTTTTGATTCCAACATTCTCGGCCTTTTCTTTAAATGGCCGCCTCTTATACATCCACGCCTAAAAATGTCCTGTAGAATTACATCTAAAATGAGAACGCCACTGCAGGTCTGCCACCTAAGGAAATTAATGCTGAGAGAGCTTAAGTAGTTTGCCCCAGGTCACCCAGCCAGGTGGTGGACAAGCCAGAGCCATGACCCAGAGCTGAGTCCAGAACCTAGGTCTTTGCTTCGTGCTCATACTCTACTCTGCTTCACTGGGGGTTGGCAGGTCTGTCCCCTCCTCTCCAGCATGTTCCCCACCAGGTAGCCAGGCCTCAGCCCTACCGCAGCAGGGCCCTGCTCCCTGCCCATACCTCAGCCACTGCCCACACTCCATCCCTTAAGCCCACACTGTATGGAGCTTAGCAATAATCAGAAACCTGAAAACGCTGATGCCCTGGATCAGGGGCTCAGCACTCAGTTCAATAGGGGACAGTGACATTTAAGCAGTTATAGCATAAGAGCTATAGGGAACAAGAAGAAATTCCACAGATCCTACACCAAATGCTTCACCTACAGCTAACAGACCCCCAGAAAGGCAAGCACCTCACATTTAAGCAAGGTCCTGTCATTCTGTGTCAGAAATGCCACCATTCTAAAAGAGGCATTATCACTACCCACTCTGACTCCAACCTCCTGTTCAAACCTACTGTCCCCTGAGGTTCCCGGACACAAAGGCTTAGGAAACCTTTCCAGTCAGTGCTACCTTCTAGGGAAGCACCTTGACAGTGTTAAACATCTTCAAAATGTCCTTCCCTTGAACCATTAATCACAATGATGAGGATCCATCATCATAGATGCAGAAATGCTTCCATCTATAAGGATGCTAAACAGTCACTCTTTACGCTAATAAGAACTTGGGCAAAACCCCTGATCCAAAAGAAGGGGCTGATTAAGTTAACTGTTTCAATCTCCTGAATGGTTATTACATGACCAGAAAAACACTATTTACAAGAACTTGAGAAAACGCTTCCTCTATAATAAGTGGAAAAGAAAAACAAAGCAAAATTGTATTTATAGCATGATTACAACTGTCAACTCAAGAAATAAACTAACCAACTGATGCTATAGAGGTAAACTGTTAGGAAGTCTAAGAAAATACAAATTTTCCTCAGCGGTATATGTATATTTCTCTCTTTTACTTTAAGTTTTTATATATTTTCTATAATGAATATGCATAGTGTTCCAATACAGGAAAGATAAGCTTCGTATTTTAAAAAGGTCAAGGCTCTCACGGCTACCCATTGCTTTTTAGAATGAAACCTAGGACCCTTCACAAGCATGCACTTCCCTCCTTAGCCACTTCCCCTCCGCCCTAGGCACCCTGCCTTCTGGCCACATTCCATTCCTTCACATTCCCAGCATTTGCCTTACACGCTCTACCTGAGTGCATTTACACACACCACTGTGTGCTTCCCTTCTCTCTTCCACTGGGATGTAGGCGAATTTTATAGGCTCTTTGTCACTCCGGAAACCCCAGTGCCTAGCACGTCTCTGACACATCCGAAGGGCTCAACAGGTGTTCGTAAGGGGGATAAAGAAGGAAGCATGGCCAACCTCCCCTTAGGAACCTCCACCCTAACATTTTCACTGGCCACCAGTCTCTCTGGGCCTCTATGCCCCACCAGGAGTTACACGTTCACACTTCTGTTTTCACAGGACACAACCCATACCTAGTCTAACCGAATACTTGCCATGTTATATTTTAGTTATTTCTTTACCATGTGGGCAGCAGCCACACCAGATAAACAGTAAACACTTATGTCTGAGAGTTTATGTGCGTTATCTCACTTTCCCTCACAATAATCCTAGGAGGCAGCTGTTACCTTCATCCTCATTTTACAGATGCCGAAACTGAGGCTTAAAGAGGAAAAGTAACACTCAGACTCTCACCACCAGTAAACAGCAAGTGCTGTCTGATTCCTAAGCCCAGGCCTTGGCAATGCTATGCTGGGGATAAAAGCCAGTACCTGACCTATCTTTTGCAGTGGACTGTCTGAGGTCTGACAATTATATTTGTGAGCTTGCCACTGTTTACTTACATTGGGAGCACTGTACAAACAACTCAGTAATGTTTAATGACCTTGCTATATCAGTGTCTCAAAGCTGCATCCATGTAGGCATGTGGTAGTATCTCGCTGAGTGGTGTTCATTATTGTGGTGTGTTCTTGTGTGCCACTGAGAAAATGCTGGAGCTTGAGTTTGCCAAATTCTTTTGGAGAAGCAAGACAACGTTTTAGGCCATGTTATCACTGGTGATGAAACATGGTTGTTGCAATACGACACTGAAACAATGTGTCAAAGTGCACAATAGAAGTCAGCCCATTCTCCATGACCAAAGAAGTTCCATCAGTCCAAATCAAGAGTTAAACGATGCAGCTCACATTTTTTGAGATCAGAGGGATTTTTCATTATGAATTTGTACCAACTGAACAGTCAACCAAGTACTGAAAAGGCTGCATGAAATGGTTAGAAGATAAAATCTAAACTTTTCACTAACACATGGCTCTTGCATCACAACAATGCACCAGCTTATACTATACTGTCTGTGAGGAAGTTTTTAGCCAGTCAACAAATAACTATTGGAACACGCTCCCTACTCACCCGATCTGGTCCCCAATGACTTTTTTCTTTATGTGAAGATAAATATTGAAAGGAAGACATTTTGATGACATTCAGGACATACAGGGTAATATGATGACAGCTCTGATGGCTATTCCAGAAAGAGTTCCAAAACTGCTTTGAAGGGTGGACTAGGCGCTAGCGTTGGTGTATGGCTTCCCAAGGGGAGTACTTCAAAGGTGACCATAGTGATATTCAGCAGTAAGGTATGTAGCACTTTTTCTAGGATGAGTTCACTAACTTAATTGGCAGAACTCGTAAACTTCTTGCAGGCAGGAAATACGTTTTGCTTCTCTTTGAAAGCTGGCCAGCACTGCTGTACATAGCACACATCCCAGTACGTGATGAGTTGAACCACAGGAGAATGGCATTAACGAGCACTACACTGATTCATTATGTGAGATAGCCCTACACCCACACAGCTGGAAGTTTAAAGGGTCTGCCTATCAAAGCCAGGGTAATCAAAGTAGGTTCAAGTTCACTCAGATTAACACATGGCTATGTAAGGCATTTAAGGGCTCAACAGTTGCCAGAAAGAGCCCCTCAAGCATCCCAAAGCACTTAATTATGAAGCGGTATGTTAATTGTTGCTCTTAAATATCCATTAGCATAGATCCCCTAAAACCCTCTATTGGACAGTAAGATCTTAAATTTGTGTCACAGATCAGATTTCAAAAAGCTATTACAGGCAGATCTGTCAGTCTGTGCAATGTCTTAGGTATATACTTTAATATTTTCAAATTTTCCCTAACTTGCTCTAAGTTAGGCAACTTTCCATTATTCCAAACTGATGAATTTTTTTTACTATACCAAACGAATATTGTAAACACTCCTCAAAATGGTATTTATGAACATTATTGACCCCTGGCAATCAAGAGAAGCCAAGTCAAGGGAAATTTTGTGTCCTGAGTGTTAGCTGAGACATCCCGCAACGTGCAGACCTGCAGTGTTTTAACACTTGTGAGCAGCTTGTCTGGGATGGGGGCTGATGAATCTCTGGCAAGCAGGCACACACAAATGAGCAGTTCCTATATGTACCTCTACTCCTTGGGGCTAATTGCTCGGTGACAAGGGGATATTTATAAGCTTTTCTGAGAACATGTGGAAGGAAGGCAGCATCTTACAAAACATGAGAAAATTAATGCACTCAGCAGAAACACAAAAGTGTGATGTGCAAGAAAATCTATAAGGTACCTAATCAAGGAGGAGATGAACCTTAGCACAGTTTTCTGTAGGGGGTCCCAGAACTTTCTTGTCCGTGTCTAAAATCTTTCTAGTTTGCAGGCATGACTACCACCATGGGGAAAGGCCACCTCAGTCCATCACAGGATCCTGACTGGTCGTCCTGCTACCTCTCAGACCAGCCTCTCCACCCCAAAAGAAACGCAGAAATCTGGGCCTCCTGCCTTCTAATAGCCTTCGACTTTCATCAGATTTACAAAAGTCTGTCTTATCTGGGGAAAAGCGCATCCAAGGCCCCTGAAGGTATAGGTCTGAGACACTATCTCACCTCATACAAGCCATATGGCTACAGTTTCTGAGCTTCTGAGTCTCCCTTCCTCATCTGTAAAATATGACACGCACCACCGAGGACATGCAAACTTATTTCAGAAATAAAAATACAAAATAAAATAAAACGCCCCTTATGAACGAATTGGCTCAAGAAATTGGAATTGCACACCTGGTGTTGGGCCAGGCCTCAGTCATAAAAGCACACCCCGGAAACAAGTGACTACAATTAGATGTGATGCGCCCTGGCAGGGACAGGGAGGGGGTCCTCCAAAGTGTTCTAGGGGTGATCCTGGTAGGGAAAGCTGGAAGATTCACAGCAGGCTTCCCACAGGACGTCAGGTGGAGTGGGCTCTGCAAAGATGGCAGTCAGCGTGCCTGACCTGGGAGGACAGGCAGATGGGCGTGTTGCAGAAGTGCCATGAAAAGGAATGGTAAATGTATTCTCAGAATGGGAGCTTTTCAGGAAGGCCTGAAGGCAGAGGAAACAGCAGAGGGCGGGGCAGTTGGAGAGGCAGTTGGAGAGGCCCTCAGGGAGGGCACCAGTAGTGTCATTGCATTCACTTTCTGCTGGAAGCACAACAAATCCCAAGGGACAGAGTGGGCCACAACCCGCAGAGCCCAGGAGTTGGTCTCAGTGACCCCTTGCCCCAGTTGCTGTGCTCCTGGCATTTCTAAATTAAACACAAAAGACAGCAGCAAGAGACATAAGACAAATATTTAAGATGATAAACAAAGGTATAATAGAAACATTCCTCTGATATGGGGGCAAAAACTGGCTCTAAGAGAAAAACAAAATTACAATAGAACATATAATTTAAGAGACAATTTCCCCAAACCACCCTGGAGCACCTATTATGTGCCACATACTGGGAATCTGACGATGAATGAATGACACACAGTCCTTGGCCTCAAAGAGATAGTAAAAAAAGAAGTAAAGCCATCATTGAACAACGGGCCACAAGAGCTAAAAAGGTGACACAGGGTGCTCGGTGGCATCTGAGAGACTAGGTTTATGACAGGAGGGATGACTAGGGGGTAGCGTTCTCAAGAGAAGGGATGTTTCATTCTGAAGACTAAGAAAAAAGGAGAGAAAAGGGGGGTGGCGTACGAAGGGATATTGCAAGAGGGCGTAGTAAGAACAGAGTTCCTGAGAGGGGCAGGAACCTGGCATGTCAGGGAAATCACAGGAGGCTCAGAGAGGCCAAGCCCAGGGGTTTAGGAACATTCTAGACAGAAGTCATGCAGGAGTGGTGCTCTGAAGACAGCAGACAGCAACAGGTCATGGGGCATGGTCAGAAAGAAAGATGCCCCTTTTTTAAGAAGAGAAAGTTATCAAAACCTTTTCCTTCCCCCACATAAAGTGCCTGGCTCATTAGTGCCTGGAAATGTTGGCCATTGTTACTGGGATGTCAGAACACTGCAAGCACTTTCTGTGGAATAATGCAGGGGAGGGCAGAGAATTTAGCCACAGGACTCCTTAACGGACTTGAACATAAGGTAAACTCACCTGTAAAACGGTCCCATGGCAGAGACCCTAACTATTCCACACAAGGCTCTCAGCTCCTCTGGTGAAAGCATTAACTGTGAAGGAGAGAGCTTTCGGAAACACTGACACACCCGTTGAGGAGGGGCCTCCGTGGGGTGTGTTACATTCCTTTGAAAACAGGGCCCCTGCTATAATTTGTGTAATCAGCCCAGAGATTGGACTGCAGAACTCTGTTTCCCACTTATTACAATATCACACTCCTGCCCAGGAAACCCCACCCAGGCTTTTGTTTGGAATTCTCTTCCTTGATTAGGTGTAAGCACTATTATTCCCACCACTCAGGAATAACATATGGGTCTGATTGAAGCTGCAAAGCACCACCGTTAGAACGACAAATGAGGCTAGCTGGCTCTTTTCTCATTTTAGAGAAATTTCTTTTTTCATTTCCTACTCTGCAGAGGAAGAGCGGCAAGCAGGGACATTTTGTACAAATGGAAAAGCAAATCGTTTTCACTCTGGAAACAGCGACTCTTGCGGGAGGAACTCCCCAGGCTGTGCACACAGCCCTGCCTCCTGGGCCTCATGCCTTGGCTGCAGCTCTGCACTCAGCTAGTGGGAAGGGGTGAAGGAGGCCTCAAAGCCGCACCTTCACTGGATTTTTACCGCCGCTGCTGTGGGCTGCTCCGCACTCTGCCTGCTGGCAGGAAAGGCAATGCAGCACTGAGACGCTATCTGACACTGCAGTTCAGCTCAGTCAAACCCAAAGAAGGGCTGAGGAGCAGGGCTGAGTTCACCACCCAGAGGGCTGGAGAACTGACACTCCAGACAGGGTGATAATGCTTACAAAGACAAAGGTTACAGGAAAATTTCATTTCCAAATTGAGATTAGAACTGGGAAAAAGGATGAATTCCTTCATTATTTAGCAACTACGCGAGACAACGTCAGAGACATGTTTCAGGGTCTGTTCAGCCTGAAAGGGCCGCCTCAGGTACCATGGGATCTGCTTCCCCTCCTCACCTCCACCAAAGCTGCCTGGCTGGAGCGCGTACCCTGAGGATGCAAATCCACTGTCAGGCCAGGGTCCAGTTATTTATGTAGCTTGGCTCAAATAGGCCAATGTTGGCCAATGAGATTCTCTCTGGTAACTCTGAGTCATTCTATTTGATGGAACTGTAGCTGGGAGGTGGGACAATTTGAAAGTCAGAAAGGCTAGGGCCAGAGCAGCCACAGGAGGCTACAGCCCACTGGAAAGTAATCATGACCTTGCAAGTTCGTCTGCATAACAATAAGATAAAGGACATACTAAGACCAGGAAAGCAGGAGCCCAGGAGAGCTCAAGTATCTCAGTCCAGTTGCCATAAGCCCTGGGGACCCTTCATTTCCCATCCTATAACATCCCCAAAGGCACGCAGAAACCTTCTCCCATTATCAAACTGGAGTGAATGGATTTCTACCACAATCAAAGACCCTTGCCCCAAATAAGCACCCAGTATGTGTCTGGTGCTGTGATAAAAGTGTTATCTGAGAGCTAGTGTGGCAGACAAAGCCTCATACTGAATAATTGCAGAATACAGTGGCAGGGCTACAAGAAAGTGTCAATGATATAATACACATGGTCTGGCCAAAGAATGCAGTGCACAGCTCACTTTGGGCTGGATCTGTCAGAGTGAGCTCCTTGGAAAAGAAAGGACTTCAATTTGTCCACAAAACATAAGAAGGGTATAGCTGAACACGGAGGGCAACGTTGATAATCCCTCCGGGAAAACAAGTCTCATTACCACAGCTCCTATGGGCTCAGGCCACATCCGCTGGTCTGTTAAGCTATAGCGCACACAGAACTGGGAGATTCTGTTGGCAAGCTCTCCAGCCTCAATTTTTGGTGATTCTAGTAAAATATAGCAATCCTCAAAGGAGGCTACTTAGAGCTCTCGTAGCTTGCCTTCCTGCAGGAAGACGAGAGGCAAGTCAGGCTGCTGGAGAACTGAAGGCTCTGAACCTCCAGCCTGCCTTCTTGTTGACATCATTAGCAGACGGGGCAGGGGAGGTTCATGCACAGAGGTCCGCGTGGAATTAGAAACTATGTACATTCTGAACTTGTGTGATCGATGTTCAGGATGGAAAATAAAATGAAGACACAAGCAGGTCTTAAGAAGCTTACCATTTTTCTCAGAGGAACTATGACATTTACACAAGTTATCCGATCATACTCATGCATACACTACTATAAGGTCTTCATAAAATGAAGAAGTCATTTCTCAATCCTCACGCAAGGAAAATTTCTTCAAAAAACGCAACTGAGAGTATAAAATAGTCATGGAGGCAAGATCAATATTACTGTACAAACCTGATTTAAATTACCGGTAGTCAAATGAATTACAATGATGGCTTTCCAGGTAGCAAAGTGTTGTCTACAAATGTAATTTTACTCAGAAGCCCAATAAGCAACAGATCCCTAAAAGCAGTTTCTCTGGTGGAAATGGGGAACTGAGACCTGGAACATCTTAGTCCTAAAGGCTCCTCAGAGGCCTCTGCAGAATACACAGAGCTCTAGAAATCACAGTGGAGAAACCCTTCCATTAAAGGTATTAGGGTTTATGGCTTTTCTGCACACTTGGTCATTTGAACTTTACCTAATGACAGTGTTCCCAGGTAGAACCTACTAAAAAGAAAGGATGAAAGTGTACAACAAGCGTGTCTAATCTGCAGCCTACAGGCCGCATGCGGCCCGAGACCATTTGAATGTGGCCGAATACAAATCTGTAAACCTTCTTAAAACTTTGTGGGTTTTTGGTTTGGTTTTTTTTTTAGCCTATCAGCTAACGTTAGTGTTAGTATTTTATGTGTGGCCCAAGACCATTCTTCTTCCAACGTGGCCCAATTAAGCCAGAAGATTGGACACCCCTGGGTTACAAGGTAAAGGATGAAGTTACATTCTGAGCCTTTGTCTTGAACTCTGCCAGCTCACCCTTTGGCAACCTAGATCCAGATCAGATCCAGACCTCCCAACCCTGAGAAAGTGCAGGAGTCTTGGCTGTCACAACGCACATGTTGTGTGCTGTTCTCTTCTACACCTGGTTCCTAACATCTCTAAATTCACTGTTCCCAAGCAACCCTCAAAGTCCCTTTGGATGAGAAAATGAGTAAGGATTTTCTGAATTTCTCCCCTACCAATTATTCTCAGGGCACACATAGAATACAATTCTATCTGCCTCCATAGAACATGACCTCCAGACTCCCAAGACTCTATCCCAACTCTGTCCCCTCTATTCCACCCATATGCTCTTTTAGAAAAATCAAACGCATGGCTAGATTTGTATAAGCTAGGCTTGCCCAAAGTGTGTGCAGAGGTTCTGTGGTCCAGGAAGTCCTCAAATGCGTCCACATGCTCCATATTATATACTGAATGCTTTACAGATTTATTTTTTGTTTTGAGAGAAGGTGTGTGTGTGTGTGTGTGTGTGTGCGTGAGAGAGAGAGAGAGAGAGAGAGCGAGAGAGAGAGAGAGAAGGGGAAGGGGAAGGGCCCAGAGCAGTCTCCATAGTTGCACATCATTGGTTTTGACACAGTTTCATTCCACACAGGTGGATGTACGGCCACATGGGGCAGGAACCGAGCTGGGGGCCTCTCACTTGGGAGGTGAGAACCTTCACCACAGGGCTTGGCAACTACCAGTTGCACTGCAATTCAGTATATGGGCTTGCACGGGCCAATGCCGGGATTCAATCCCCAGACCTCACGGTTGCAAAGCAAGTACTCAACCGATTGAGCTATCCTGGCATCCCCTGAATTCTTTAGAGAAGAACCAAATAGGATTCTTAATAATCAAGAACACTCTTCTGCGTGTATGTAGCACATTCCCCATCAATGCCAAGTCCTTTGGGAAATAATCAGTGACTTAAATATTTTCCCCAACTATGGTTAATTTGATACTTTATGACAGATAATACTTTCTTAAAAAGAAAAGTAAGTCAGAAATGCATGGAAATGAGCAAACAAATGGTGAATTACAAGTAATGTCCCAGGAAGACATGTGCCTGCAACACCACTCAGATTATATGCTTCACTCTCTATAAAAATTAATATAAACAGAACCACTTTAAAATGGAGTCAGAGCTGCCTGCCATCTCAGAGGACACTGCCTGGTATGTTTCATTTTCCAGACATTTCAAATGTTAAAACAGGGTATAAATTAACCTTTGTATCGGGCTTAAAGCAACATTCTGTCCCAAAGAAATGTCTGCAAAGATAAGAAAGCAGATATTATAACTAAGGGGGACTGATGACAGAAAATTAGAGACATTCTTTAGAATTAACATCACTTATTAGCTTATCTGCACCTATAGAAATGACTTTCTTCATTGAAACAACTGTTCCCTTTCCCTTTCTCATCAATACCCCTTTCCTTCACTTCCTAATTAAAATGCTATTTAAGTTTCTGCCTGAATCAGTGCTTCCTAAATAGTTATTCTTTTTGATCTCAAGTAAATACTTGTTGCCTCTCACTTTGGCCTGTTAGGGCTAATACCTTTAACCAATGCAGAGAAATACAATAAGGTAAAATAAAGGTGTCCCAAAATTCATGCAAGATTTGAATTTTGCGTCATTTGTGCGGTAAAGTGTTGCCAACGGGAAAAAAAGACAGTGTGACAGCTGACAGTTCAGGGTTATTAAAATTGGAGTGCTACACGAAAGAACAATGCGTTTTCATTGTTGAGCAATGAAAATTTACAATTTTTAATTACAAACCTGTGTTTTTTATCAAAATTACTTCTCGTGTGAATATTGGGACACCCTTTATTAGGAAGAAGGCAATAAAACTTTCATTGTTTGCCAAATGATATGCCTCTCTGCTTAAAATCTTGTGGATTGTAGATGGGTAAATACAACCAACACTTTAGAAATACCATTTAAAAATTTCCACTCAAGGTAGATGGACTAGAAAGGGAGAAAAAAGGAGAAAAAAAGAAAAAGAAAATAGTACCTAGAAATAAGTCAGGCTACCTGCCAAACCAATCTTATTTTAAATGTTACTGAAGAACATAAAAGGAGATACAAATAATAAAGAGAACTACCATTACCCAGATGGTAAGAATCAATAATGGTAAGACCACAGTTCTGACCAGACGTCCTATTTTAAACGGGACAGAAAACAATGGTACTGTTCTGTTTCATATGGCACATATGGTCAGCCTACTGACACCTTGAATTTAGTCCAGTGAGACTAGGCTGAGCATACATACTGTGTGAAATGGAACAATATCATTGTTTTCTGTCCCATTTAAAATAGGATGTCTGGTCAGTCCATCCCTCAATCAATTTATAAAGTCGATATAATCTAACCAATATCACAGCAGGATATTCTGTAGAATCTATAAAGCTGAAAGAGAGAAAACTTCAGAATGACTAAGAAATGTTTATTTTTTAAAAATGAGGAAAACATATCCTGACAAAACTAAACATACTACAAAACACCAGGAACTAAACGATGTGGTATCAGCACAGAAATAAACACATCATTAAACAGGACAGAGAATACAGAAAACAAACAGACAGATAGTAAGGATACAATAAACATTTAAAATAAGTTAGGAAAGAACAAACTATCTGACATATTTTACACTTTATCTTAGTTAAAAGGCTGAGAAGTAATATTTTGATATATTTTTAATTAGTACCAAAAGAGCAAACTATCTGATATGTTATACTGGAACAGTAAATATCCACATAAATAAAAATTAAGTTACAGCCCTACCACTATCAGACACAAAAACAAATTCCAGGTATATAAGAGCTGTAGCTATAAAAAAAAAAAATTCTAAAACTGGAAAAAATATGAAGAATTTATTTTTATAAAGCCCAGTAGACAGGAAAGTTTACAGATGTGGCAATAACAAACTTCTATATTTAATAAACAAAGTTAAAGACATGCAACAAAGAGGCATTATTAACAAAGATTTTTTTGAGGAGGAAAACACGATGAACTTGACCTATTTTTACTCTGACGCTTTATACCATTTTTAAATCTTTCATAACAAGTGATGTTCAAATATTGTTAATGATAAATGTTTACATATAAAACGTTTTATTTTTAAAAAAAGGTTAATATACAGGAACATTTCAACTAAGTCCTTTTATAAACATTTACATATTAAGACTTAGTAGAGTAAAAAAGTTTGCTTGCTATTTTTCAGGGAAAAAAGTAAGGGGAAGGTGGACATCTGAAATACTTTCCTTAAAACATTCTCCTTAGTGCTTCCCCCATTAATGTTCTGAAAGAGAAACTATGTACTTTCTAAGGGTGTGCCTCTAGGTTTCTGATGATTATCTGAATGCCTGTACTAGTAAACAAACATGATCCCAAGAATAAACTAAGAATCTCAGAGAAGAGACCATATAATTCCTAACTGGGGAAAAGTAGACTTTTTCTATAAGGTAAATAGGTAGTTAAACCTGTGCAATTTCTCTGTCCCACCATCCTAGAAATAGCATCATATTCACCACTTATGTCAAAGGTCTGCAATTCTCCTGAGTTTTCCCATCAGTCAAAGCTACTAACGTGTTAGTCTTTTTTTCCCCCAAGAGCACATTTTACGGTGTGTCTCTAAGTTGCCCTCAGTGAAAACCACAACCTTCTGACATAAACAGGGCTTAAACCGCAATCAAATTCTGTCTCTAGTATCAATAGCTGGTACAAGAAGGTCTCCCTTCCTCACCCTAGATCAAGGGGATCTTTATCTACAGCATTTCGTGTCACTCCACGTAGTCCCTGTGCATAAAACACACAAGTGAGCACCAGCCAGCCCTCACGTGCTCTCTTTTCTCCAGCCATGGGCAGGTGGGGGGCGGTTAGAGAATCGCTTTGCATGAGTGTTTCCTCACATTGCAATCATTCCACAAACATCTGTTGTGCTAATTTATATTAAGCATCTTGACTAATCCTGGATAATGTTTACCCATTTGCCTCCAATTATTCACTCCTTTTTTATCAGGAAACTGAATTCTTTGAAATCCTCTGTCAAGTCTAGTGAGAAAAAAATAAAACTGTGAGACTGAGTATGTGTTGTGTTCTGTAGCTGAGGCTACAGGCAAAAAATAATAATGATAAAATTAGATTAAAAGATATTTATCAAAAGCTAATCACTTAGCACAAAAGTTTTAAATAGCTTTTAAACAGAAGCATTATTTATGCAATTTTTCCTAACAACCTAAGTATTTTATAAATAATAAAGTATTTTCCACCTAAATTAGATGATGTAACATCAAGCATAATGCAAAGGATATATAGTAAGTGAATATTTAATCCCTTCCATAGTAAAATATGGGCATAAAATGCATCTATTTTTATGTGCATTTATTTTCTTAAATGGCTTAAAATGAACATACCAAATTCTTACTACCCTTGAAGAAAAAGTGGGAAAGGTGAGAGACTTACATTTAAAAAAATATCTATGGTTTAAATTCTCTAACAGTTATCAATGCTGTCATTTCATTTTACTGAAAATGACATTCTAGCAAATTTCTGTAGCACTTAAACTAGTAAAAACTTTTTCACAAGGTATATAATGGCTTGAAAAATATTTACATCCATTGATTCAGCAATTATTTATTTTGTAAGTTTTCCATAATGTAGCTATGTTAATTTTTTTTTAAATAAAAGCAATCGAGCTCAACATGTGCATCACCTTAGATCTTTAAAATGCAGGCTTTTGAAATGCACGCTAGAAAAATAAAGTTGATTCTTGTTATTTGCAGTAGTTGCAGTCTATAAAGTCACCACAAACACTGAATACAGGGAGCATACAGGATTAGGCTCCAGTATTTTCAATATTTTCACCAACAGATCAATACATAACCTTGTTTTATGTGTATTTCTGTTTAAAGACACGTAAATGGATAACTAGGTTATTCTAGGTAGATAGGTAGGTAGATTAGATAGGTGATAGATAGATGACAGATAGACAGATGATAGATATAGACCGATGATGATAGATGATGGATGGATGGATGGATAGATGGATGGATAGACAGACAGACAGACATTGAAATCATGGCCAACAGCCCTATCACTGATGCCTGAAGAAAGTTTATCTAACACACATTTTCTCTATAAGGCATATTGCAGCGTTCTGAGGCACACTAGACAGCTCTTCAGCACTATACTGAGGGGCCATTTTAAACAGTGAAAGCACCAACAAAAAGCACAAAGATGTGAAAAGTGTGACACTGAAAAGGATACTTGTTTACAGTCTGAGAGCTGAAATAAGGCAGAACGTCACCTTGGTTAACCTCAGCTGGGAACAGATGTATCAGGTGATACAAATTTTTGGCCTCTCTACACATGTGTGTGTCCAGGAATGACTGCAAAAGTGCCAAGAGTATTGATTTGGGGGTTATAAATAAATTTTAGCAAGTAGACAAATTTACAAATACATAATCTGAATGAGAATCAACTGTCTTTGCTAGTAAGTAAAAGTTAGAACAAAATTCTCAAAAGACAAATTAACAGCTGAGTTAATACCCATAAAAAGCTTTGTCATCTCTAATTCAGTGGTTCTCAAACAGGGGTAATTTTGCTTTTAGGGGACATTTGACAATGTCTGGAAACACATGTTGATTGTTAGGATTGGGTCTAGGCCAGGGGTGTAGGAAAACATACAACAACGCACAAAGACAGCCTCCAACAAGAATTATTTGGCTAAAAATGTCAAGTGTCAAGATTATGCCAACTGACCTATTGTCAATACCGTGTTAAGTGTCTTTTCCTGCACCTTCTAATGCCTAAAACAATAAATAAATATTAAGGATGAAGCAGCTCTCATACTTTATTTCCTGGTGGCCCTTTATTTTCAAACTTAATAAACTTTATTAAATGCAACTGAAGGCACAAAGTGGTCATAAGCTATATTAAAAAGTTTGACTTTTCCAGTCATTCCCACTAAGCTTGTACTGGTGATGGGGTAACTCCTACAATAAGGCAAACCAGAGAGCCAGTCTGAAATCTAGTTTCTGTTTTAACACCAGGTAAATAAAAATCATCATTGCACAGACAGTAAGAAGTGTAGTAGTCTACGGTACATTGCCCACATGATGGAGAACCCAGCTCACTCTCAGCGGCCTTCAGAGTAAGTCAAAAGTTTTTGAGAAGGCTCTTATGGTTAACTTGTCTAAAGAAGAAAATTAAAATGCCTTACTAAGTCTTGATGACTCTACGCAAAAAGCACAATTTAAGTGGCTCCCCCAATATCCTTCAATGCATAAATGCTGTACACCTCATCCACTGCCCCCCATGCTAATTCAGTATTACACATTTATTCAGTCTTGAACCAATCATATTTTTAAATAATGAATCAAGCAAATTGTAGAGCGGCCTTCAAGGTTACTCAAGAACATTCCAAAATTACTGTACTAACAAGGATAAATAATTCCCAGCTGGGTAGAAGACTAGTAGACTAAGAACTACATTGGGAGTTTTGAATCTGAACTTTAGACTGCATGAGTTTAGAGCCAAGTGGTTATTTCAAGAGTCTCATTCTGGAAAGATTTTTTAGCTCCATTATACAAAAAATAAGGCTAAGGCAATCTTTCTTGTTCTAAGTATGCTCTGCTACCAGATGCCTTCAACTTTCTACAGGGTCCTACTGACCACTCAGACTTAGAAGTTCTTCGTCCTTCTGCAACCTCTCTGATCATTCTCCTGAGCTCCTGCACTTCTCCAATCTCTAGGTTACATTTGTAACCTGCACCTAAATGCTGCACTCCAAGCCAGTACTCATTAGACCATCATGATCAGAACCACCCAAGGAACTGAAGACCTAACGTGGGATTCCCAGACAACATTTCCTGACCTACTGATTAGAATCTCAGCCAGAAGGCTGAGGAATCTGCATTTCCATTTCACCTACCAGTTATTTAGAAACTGTAGCCCAAGCTACAAAATCATATCTGTCTTCTGCTAATATGTAATAGGAAGTGTAATCTGCCAACACCTCCAGTTGAGAAAAAATGCCTCTTCTCAAAACTTCCATAGTATGCTACATTTGATATACGTCATATAAAATCAGAATTGTGGATTTTATTCATTTCCCCAACCAGACTGGGAGCTCAAGGGTAGGTACCATGTGCCACACTGAGGTTCATTCCCAGAGGCGAGCACAATTCATGGCAAATGGCAGGCACTAATTTTTTGAAAAAATAGATGGATGCATGATCTGCCTCTGAATGGCACTACTAAACTTCAGTAATTCTACATCATATTTGATTAATAATAATATGAATCAAGAGAAGACTCATTTGAATAATCTCCAACAGAGGAATCTTAAGTGAGTGGGGGTTTGGCTCTGAGAAAGCTCCACAGGAAATAAGAGAGGTTGTCCTCCAAGGCATTCAAGTTTGGCACTGTGCAGGGTCTCAAAAAAGGTCAGCCAACTGACTGAGCATGTGCAGTCCTATGAAGGAGCAAAAACAGATGATGAGGATGAGAAGAAAAATTGGTAACCAGAGAATTTTTCTGGGCATGAGAAGATTATGGTTAAAGCCAAGGTTAAACATTCTTAATATCAAGAACCAAGACAAACACTATAATCATCCCCAAGTGGATTGCCTATAGGTTAGTCTAGAGTCACCCAAGATAATTTACCCTAGGATTCAAAGCTGTGCATAATTCAATGCTAGAGTGGACATTTTTTTTCCCCCCATATTAACCCATCCTTTACCCTCTTTTTTTTTTTTTAATTTAATTAATTTCTCTTTTGACAGAGAGAGAGAGAGAGAGAGAGAGAGAGAGAGAGAGAGAGAGAGAGATACAGAGACAGAGAGAGAACTGAGCTGGGGGAGCTCCCAGTTCAGCATATGGTTTCGCACGGGCTGGGCCGGGACTCGATCCTTGGTCCCTGGCGCTGCAAAGTGAGCGCTCAACCCACTGAGCCATCCCGGCTTCCCCCTTTACCCTCTTATTCCTTTCTGCATTTTTAGTTTTTCCTTTGGGAAATCACTATAGAGCAGCCACAGGATTTGGGTGGTGTTATCCCCAAACTAAGCTCCAGAGGTTGATCCTTATTGGCATAAGCCAGTCTGCACAATCACATCCCCACTCTGACTGACTATGAGATGATCAGAAACCTGTGCCTGAGCATATGATTAGCATGATGGTTAAGACTGGTCCAGCACAAGCCTTTGGGTTTGATGGTTATGAATATGAACAAAGAAGCATGTGGCCTTGGCTGCTGCTGGTAGCCATCCTGTGAACATGAGGAAATCTAGAGAGGAAAAGAGACCCTAGAGAACCACATCTGCAACTTGAAATGTTGCAGGTAGCAACACCCAATGGAGGGAATCAGATGCTCAGACAACTCTTTAGATAGAAGAAGGAGATTTTATGTAGTAAGCCGGTGGAGCACGCAGGGTTATCCACACCTAGCACATGCTCCCCGTGGGAAAGTTTCTCATGGATTTTATACTTTGTTGGTGTCCATGTGACCTGTGTTGAAGATCCTCCTCAAGGTGGGGAGGGGGAATCTTGGTAGGAATGTAGAAGTTTTTGGATAAACCTTGTCAGGCTTCCCCTCACCCGAAAAACCTGTTTAACTCAGGAGGCCAACCATTGATTTACAAAGTGTAGTTAATCAGCCTCTGGAGTGAGCTACTGTAAGATTCTTCCCTTCCCATTAGTGAGAATCTCCCAGTGGCCTTCCTCTCTCTGCCATCTCAGAATTCTAAAATCTTCCTCTCTCAGAAAAGTGGGCCTTATTTCCTGTTATTGAGCCAATGTGCCATCCTTACTGTTTAGGCTAACTTGGGTTTTCCATTCTCCAAAGCATCATAGTACATGACTACTTCCTTGCAAGTTGGACTCCCCCACCCCCTTTTTTTTAAAGAAATGCATAAATCCACTGTTCAAAGAGTCTGTACATTGTCCCCCAACATACCTCATCCATTCTCACCTCCATGCTTGTGTGTGTCATTCCCCTGCCTAAAATGTTCTCCTCTTGCTTTCTCTGTTATTCATATCCTGTCTGGTCTTCTAGACTCTGGCTAAATACTAATCCCTCTCAGGGCAGACATCCAGGACCACAGATTTCTTGTCTCTTCTGAGCTCTGACCTAGAGTGAATTATCGATACTAGATGTCATCTATATTGCAGCTTATATTTTTAATTATGCGTTCACAAACACATTCTCAAACTGGAATGCAACCTCTCTATACTTCTGCAACCCCTTGTAAATGGCCCCTTGTACAACTGTCTTTGTGATTAGTGGCAATCCAATAAATCCTCTTTAGGCAAATTCAAATGTGATTGAAACCTCCTGATCACTGCCTGTCATACCCTCTTAATTCACATAGAAATGCAGAGGCTAGAAAGAAATTTCAGATACAACATATTTCAACATACACCGCTAGTCACGGTGCTGTCACATTTCACAACCAGACTGGCAATAACAGCTGGATGAAGATCAGAAATTTATCAGGCTGCCTTCCTGTCTGCAGATCACTGAAGTCCTTCCAACGACGATGCAGACTAACTCGGTGCATTCTAAAAAGTGATGTCCCATACCTCTCAAACATCTGTATAAAATCATCCTGGGACCAGAAACCAGAATGGAAAACTTGGAAGCACAACCCAAAGTATACACAGAACAGAAGGCTCTGATCACCTCCACAACTTTTACATCCCTCTGCATGCTTGTAGGCCCAGATCCCATTAGAGTATTCTGGAGATACATCTATAAGATTTAAATGAGGAACATGAAATACCGTATTTTCCGGCGTATAAGACGACCAGGCGTATAAAACGACCCCCTAATTTTACAGTTAAAACATAGGTTTAGGTCTATATTCGCTGTATAAGACTACCCCCGAGGCTGTAGTCTTATACAGTGATTATAGGCCTAAACCTATGTTTTAACTGTAAAATTAGGGTGTCGTCTTATACGCCTGGTCGTCTTATACGCCGGAAAATACGGTAAATAGGTTCGAATTTAATTTCACAGAAATAGACAGGAAATAATGAGCAAGCTGAGGAATAATGTCAGGAGTCCATACCATTTCCACTGAAGGAGAGAAGAACACAGGAAAAGGGAAAGCATGTGTGTGTGTCTGTCTGTCTGCCTGTCTATCTGTCTTCATACACAAGCAGCAAAATAACATAGCCATAGAACAGATTTATTCCCATTCAAGGTCTAACCTTCTTGTGTGTAGCATCACAAGTCTATTTCATGCACAAGAATTTTGATGTCCCAGGAGAAATCTATCTATATTAGTAGCATTTGACATGATTTTCAAGAAGTTTAGAAACAAAAGGACTAAAAATTCACACTATGATAAATAATATATAAACCCATACCTTACAAAATACGTATCAAGCGTGTCCCAAAATTCACGCAAGAAGTAATCTTGATAGAAAACACAGGTTTATAAATAAAAATTGTAAATTTTTATTGCTTAACAATGAAAACACACTGTTCTTTCGTGTAGCGCTCCATTTTTTTTTAAGTTTTATTTATTTTATTTTATTAATTTTTCGACAGAGAGAGATACAGAGACAGAGACAGAGAGAGAACCGAACTGGGGGAGCTCCCAGTTCAGCATATGGTTCCGCACGGGCCGGGGCCGGGATTTGATCCTCGGTCCCCGGCGCTGCAAAGTGAGCGCCCAACCCACTGAGCCATCCCGGCTTCCCCAGCGCTCCATTTTTAATAACCCTGAACTGTCAGCTGTCACACTGTCTTTTTTTTTCGTTGGCAACATTTTACCGCACAAATGACGCAAAATTCAAATCTTGCAGGAATTTTGGGACACCCTTTTATAATGATTGAGAGCTTATCAACAGTTATTCTTCCCCTCACAGGGATCAGTAGTTTCTCTGATAAGTTACCGGTACCCTTTCGATACTGCTTCTTTAGCCTATCTCGTCTTTGATTAACACTGTCCTCTTTCTGAGCCCTAAATAGGGTCTGAACGGGTTCAGATTGTCTGCAGGGACTGGTAAACAAACTACAGTATCATGGAAAGGGCTCATCAACTGAAATGTTGCACATTTTCTCACAGTCCCTGCCCATCACACTACCAGAAGGAATTTCATTCTCTTCCTTGCTCTACTCCGCAAATGCTCTCAAGCTTCGGCTTATCGTTAACCATATGGCTGCTAGAGGTAAGTTAGTTCTCAAAGCATCCACTGCTCTAAGGGGTTCTGCCTTGGCCCTATGGACAGGGACCAATTTGGTTTTGCCACTCCATCCACACTGGCCATGGTGCCAAGACGGCCTTGCCAGCTACCCAGACTCACCCTGGCTCTCTGTATGCTGAGGGGAGCCCTCTCTCCTGTCCTTGTGACTGCACAGAAAGAGCAAACTTGAGGACAAAGTAATGCTAGGAAGACTGTCTCCTGAGAAGCCAGTCAGAACACCACCTTCCTTTCTGCTTCTCCTTTTAAAAACGCCTCACTAGTTCACAACTGTGGGGACAGGAAAGAATAAACACAATTAATATGCAAAAGCAGAAGGTTGAATCCAAATAGCTGCTGTTCCATCAGAAGAAAAACCAACCAACCACTCCCACAAAATCTCTGTCCACCCTTTTAATAAAGCCATTCCATGAATCAAACACCAAGGCAGATCAGTGCCCCAGCTCACCTGTCCGGCTGAAAGGCAAAGCCCCAGCAAGAATCAATTTCAATAGAGCCTTCAATAGTGACTTGTAGCTACTCTCTTTGTCACCAACAGTTTAGAAAAAAAGCCCCCCTTTCTAAGGTGATAATGATTGAACTCAGCACCTACCTCTCTCCATTCTCAGATCAGCCACATCTCAAATAAGAGGACCTGCACTTCCCCAAAGAAGTGGCTATTTTCCCTTCATCAATTTTCCAGTCTTCCAGAATGTTCCGGCCCAACCTAATGCCCTGCATATCTGGCTCTAATGCTTCACAGAATGAGAATATAGAGAGAGAAAAAAAATCCCCAAACCTGGAATTTACAGAGATAGCCAAGTCCTCTCCCCTGCCCCTCCCCGGTTTTCTTTCCAAAGCATGTTGAAAGGATCAGTCTAGAATAAAAACGTCCCTCAGCTTCAAGTTGACATTCTGGGTACCCATTCAACTACCATTTACTGAGTGCCCCATCAGAACAAGGCAAAGCCAATACACACCAGCCAGGGTAGGCTTGCACAGGGTCCTCCAATCATTAAGTTTCACCAGGGCACACAGAGCAATACAGACTTAGGGCTCTGTCCAGGAACAGGGAACAACTGTTTCTTATCGATTCGCTTGAGTATAAAAGGGATATGCCAATTTCCAAAGATCTGCAACTCTGCCATACCTGGAACTCTGCCAGAATATTCAGGAAATGTGGGCGCGCGCGCGCACACACACATGCACACACACACGCACACACACACACACACGATGCAAATGCAGGGTTAAAAAGAGCGTGCCTCACTGGGAATGTTTCCTACCCTGTTAACATGCTATTTCCCCACCCTTTTGCTTTTTCCTTCCTTTTTCTCCCACAAAAAAATGTGGACTCCCCTCCTCCACCACCAGAACTTTATTATTGCAACAAGCAATTTATAGACAAAAGAGCAAAGAAAGGTACTGTTCTTCACCCCAATTTTCCTGTACACATCAGTCAATAAAAGAAAATCTTTAACACACATAATGAACTGCTCCCTGAAGTCATCCCCAAATCTCCAGACTTAGCATAGGTACAGACTAACTTAGCATAGGTCCAGGACTATTAATACAATTACTGTGTAGCCACCATTGATAAGCAACAAGAAAAAAAATAAAAATAAAAAAACAAAATTAACTTGTGACACCATTTACTTACACTGTCACACCCTAAAAACATCACACTGAATTTTTTTGTAACTCTACTCACTTGCTTTTTTTTTAAGGATTTTAAATATTTATTTTATTGTTTTTGACAGAACAGAGACAGAGAGAAGGGGGAGGGCCCAGAGCAGTCTCCATAGTTGAATGTCATCAGTTTTTGACATGGTTTTGTTCCACACAGGTGGGCGGGGGCCATGCAGGGCGGGAACTGGGCTGAGGCCTCCCACATGGGAGGCACTGTCCCTCAAGTCAGGGGTAGAACTGGGGGACGAGAACCAAACTGGGGCCTCCTGCATGAGAAGCACACCCCAGTTCAGCATATGTGTCCGCATGGGCCAGGGCCGGGATTCAATCTTTGGTCCTCAGGGCTGCAAAGCGAGCGCTCAACCCCATGAACCATCCGGACTTTCCCTATTAACTTGCTTTTAAAAGGTTTTTCTCCCAAAAAGAATAGATGAGCAGAGGGTGAAAAGAAAGAACATCTTAAGATGGCTTAATGGTGGATAAGTTAGGAACAAGTGTTCCACAGAATGAAAGTGTCCCAAAGCAGATCAGAGCCTAGAATATTTGCAAGGCTGTGGAATTCATGTCTGTCATTTCCAGGAAATTGTGACCTTCCTGTTCATACTGTGCAGGTTTTTCTCCCAGGAGTCTGTGGTGACAAGCTGTTCCAGGAACACATGCTAGATCCCCTGCCTTCTTTTCTAGTTATCATTGCTAATAATTTTTTGCAATGACCCATGAAGATGGCTGCAGATATAAATGCCCCACAGGCGGCAGAGACCACAAGTACTGGGAGTCTAGAGGAAGGGGTGAAATGAGCTGGAGAAGAAAAGGCCTTCTAGAAAAGAGGACCAAATGCCTTGGACCACCCAGTGCACACCTTTACAGAAGAGAAAAGTCCAGAATCTTTTTCAAAAGTCTAGTCTAGACAAACAAGGACTGAGTTTTCAACTTTCAAATACAATACAGTACTATTAACTATAGTCACCACAGTGTATGAGGGCTCTCAGGAAAGTATCCAGCCATGTAATACGAAAAATAGAAGCATTTATGGCTAGGTACTTTCCAGACAGCCCTTATATATTAGATCCCTGAAAACTTATATCTCACAACTGAACGTCTGTACCCTCTGACCAACATCAACATCTTCCCATTTTCCCCAACTCCCAGCCCCCAGCAATCAGCATTCTACTCTACTTCTATGAGTTCAGCTTTATTTTAGAGTCCACACATAAGTGAGATCACATAGCATTTGCCTTTTTCTGGCTTATTTCACTTGGCATAAAGTCATCAATGTCCATCTACCCAGGTTGTGACAAATGGTAGGAATTCCTTCTTTCTTATAGCTGAATAGTATTCTATTTTACATATAGACTCCACATCTTCTTTATCCACTCATCAAGGAACATTTTCAAGGAATTTGAAATCTGGGTTATTTAACATATAGAAGAACAAGTTCAAGTGGAAATGAACCAACTCTAAGAACACGATTACTATATAGAGGACTACAGGTAACTCCTCATATGGCTTTCTAAGGAAGAAGGAACATAAAGAGACATGACATGACCCCTCATTAAGGGGCTGGAAGGATGTCAGAGACATGGAAGTAGATCTCTGGTACCAGTATGAATCTGGATCAAACCATACCTGAAGCATATCCTGTGGCTAAGTTTCTCAGTCACAAGAGCCACTCAGGTCCCTCTGTTGTTTAAACCAATCTGGGGTAAGTTTTCCTTAGCTTATAACTGAACAAGTCCTAGTACATTCTAGGTGTGTGATGTTGGAAAAGTAAAAATGGAGATCACATTTACTTCAAAAGGACACCTTACAAATCACCAAGGAACAAGAAAGGGCCTAGCACACTGTCTGGCATGTTTAACAAATCTTCAATATCCTTTGCTTCTTATGAAAGGATTTACTACATAGTTCCTTTAAATAGTCTTTTCACCTAGTAAACAAATTGTTTACAAATAATCTACAACTTGGAAGGCATCTGCAGCAGTTAGAAGTAAAGGCATAAAAAGGTTGGAAGTCACTGATAATTGAGGCTTAACATAAAATGGAAACAAACATCCTTAAAGTTAGAATAAATAAACAAGGACTGTCCAGAAAAAAATGCAGCCTTTGTTAATATAACGAGAATGGTTACATGGCTGTATACCCCCTCGACAGTCCTCGTATGAGAACATCAACAGGCACACAGAGTCACAGACTGCCTACTGTACAGACACACACATATAGACAAATGGAAATAGGATGCAAGGAACACTAAGTTGCTTTTTCTGTTTTTTGTTTTTTTTATTGTTAAATTTATTGGAATGACATTGATTGGTAACAATTAGATAGTTTCCAGGTGTACAAATCTACATTACATCACCTATGTATTGCATCATGTGCTCACCACCCAGAATCAGCTCTCCTTCTATCACCATATATCTGGTGCCCACTCTCACCTACCGCCCCCCCCCCCCAGGAACAGTAAGTTTTATAAAACATTTCAAAGAGCCATTCACTATATAAAAGGGAATATTATCAATTGTGTTGACTGGTTCATTCTCTTCCCATCTCAGCCCCTCCCTACTGCTGACACCCAACACATTCAAGGGGTACCTGGGCAAATAAGGGTCCAATCAAGTGTGCTGACGTAGGGTAGGGCCTAGAACAGAGGTGGTCAGTAGATGTGGTTGCCTGGGCAACTAAGCCAGATAAAAGAAGAGATACGAGGTCATCTCCTTGCAACTACCATGGAGGATCAAAACCAGAAAAGCCAGATTGTCCAAAACTCACACGGTAAATTCCAGGCCAGAAACAGGAGGAAGGGCCAAAAAAAGTCAAGAGCAAGAAAACACACTAGAGAAGGAAAAGTAACATTTGGTCAAGACAGTAGCCAATACCAGCATCAGTCAATACTTACCAAGTACTACTGTACTGTGTGAGCTCTTCACTTGTGTCAAATCTCATTTAATTCTCACCAAAACCTGTGGAGCTACTATTGTCCCGTTTTTAAAGTTGTATACAGGGAATTTTAAATCATACCCCAAAGTAGAAAGAATAGTTCAAGGAATCCTCCTCACCCATAACACAACTACAGAAATCTACTCACTTCTCACCACTACCCCCATCAGCAGCACCAAGAAGGAGCCAGCAAATCAAGTCAGCAAACCCGGGCAAACCCTTGAGTCAACCTCTTTATTTTATTTTATTTATAAACTTTGTAAGTTTATAGCCTGGTTCCTAAGACACGTAAATCTCCCTTTAACAGGGTAGGAACAGCATCCATCCCTCTGTTCTGTCATCAACAGTGACTGTAGTAAACATTGATGGGACAGCAGAGTTCGTTTGCCACATTAGAAAATTAGAGGAATATGCCCAAAGCCCTATTTCCCCCTCCCAACCCCCATAAATTCCATTAGGGACACACAAATGTGTGTTGGCACTGTTATAGCCTGAACTCCTTGGTGATTTTCCCCACGAGTACATTAATTTTGTCTTTCCAACTAGATCCTGCATTGTAACTTGTGAATTCATTGCCTAACCCCCTTTAATGTCATATCCAAACCGCTGTCCCCAGGAGGAAAGACCTGCCACATTCTGGCACTTCCTTATCTCTCAAGTCTGTCACCACTCCTAAATACTCAACAACACTGACCTCCTTCAAGTTCCAGAGTGCAGCTCCTGGCCTTCTGCAAGGATTTTCACACCTCCTACCCTTTGTCGGAAATGTCTTTCCGACAGCACCTCAGGCTGGCTCCCCAGGCAGCCTGGCTATGGCTAACATTCCTTGCCTGACCTCCATTAGAAAGCTTCTTGTGATATCCCATCGCTCCCCACATCTGCTGCTACCAAGCTTCTGTATTCCCATAATGCCGTGAGTATCTCCCTCTCCTCTCCCCCGCTCACCATACCCACCACATCGTTTTATAGTGACTGGTTCTTAGGTCTCCCCACTCCTAATTATATCAAGTGCTCCTTGAAGACTGGGAACCTTTACTCATTTTTCAGTGGTTTTGTTTTTTTTTAATAATAGAAACCCAGGACAAAATGATGCATTGATTTGAACTGACTGAATTTGAGGAAGAGTATTTATACATAGCTGTACAATAAGCTGTTGGAGGTTTAGCAGTTAAGTCAAAATATACTTTTGCTCACTTTTTTAGTCTCTTGTGCCTAATAGAGGGCCTGCAGGTAATGTTTATTGAACAAAATAAGCCAATGAGAGGGTAAGACAATGGCCAGACAAATAGTAAAGAGCACACCTTGAACCTTAATTCTCTCTAGAATGCTTCATGGCCAATAGATGCTTAGATGTCCAACTGATCCAGTGAGGTAATAAGGCCCTGGGATTAAATGCCCCCATGCACTGCAACTCCTTCCCTCCAGCTCCACCAGTGCCCACTAATCACAGGGCTCAGGGATTTGACAGACAAGCTTGGTGCTCCCCCTGCAAGCTCTTCCCAGTGGTGCTGCCTCTAACCGCATCCTCTGTCAGACCCTTGTCTGACACTGACTACAGACTCCCCATGCTCAAGCATCCTCCTCCCTCCAAAGGCGCACTATCATCCTGATCACGTGAGCTGGACCCTCTCAGCAATGGATCTGTTAGTAATGCCACAAGCACAGTGGGTCAAGGTACCTACCAGTTCTACCTACCACCCAATCTTGGCACACACAGCATATAACAGGATAACCCTGTCCACACCCAACAACCTACACACAAAACAAAAATGCTTCTGAGAAAGTGCATCTCCTATCAGCACTGCCTTGGAATTTGTCGGCTTATAATTTGACTACAGTGTGAGGAGGTGGGGGACATCAAGGAGAGGAAAAGGCCACATCTGTCCCTGCAGGTAAGCTATGAGATTAGCCTTAAAATTTAGATTCTACTGGTATTCTTTCTTTGCAAATCACAAATGAACCATCCTAAATCCCCCACCAGAAGTAAGCTACAGGATTTACTGTACTCTAAGGTCTATGTTTCCCTGAAGAATAAAGATGTTTTATTATGGTAATCAGCAGGTTATAAAATACTCACCCTCTCTCCAGAGTAAATCAGATCAGATATATCTTTCCCCAGATATTTTAAGTATTCCATTTGTTCTTAGAACTTGTAACAATTTCTCAGAGTGACAGTCCTAGATGTATTGACTCACAAATGGCCTAAGTCTGTGAAGTGGGGACATTTTCTTCATATAGAAAGAAGTTAGAATGGAGAATTTAATCTAATGTACAGGTAGAACTAACCTCTTTTTTCTTCATAGAAAGTACACAGTGAACCTCATGGATGTAAAACCAAACTATGACCCCAAATCTAAAACCAAGGAGGAAAGATGTTCCAAGGGCCCCCTCACGACCACACACAAAGGAGAGAATTTGCTTCTCTAAGTACATGGCCCTGAAAAGGCCTATCCATTCCAAAACTTGAAAATAATTTATTCATCTGACATATCTCAGTTCCAACCCAACACATTTGAGACCTTAAGCAAATGCAGAACGTTGATGCTAACAATACTTTGCAGTAGTCCTTTAAGAATTAGGGCTAAATGGGCAGAAGTGCTCATAGATGCTCAGTACCAAATGACCATTAATTACTATGTTATCCCTAGACTTTAATAAAAATAGAGCTGGTATTAGAACAGTAAAAACACAGAAAAGGTATGTTCTTTGAGTAGGTCAAGGGTAAGGTGACCAGATTTTAACATTGGTAAAGTGGGACACCATTGACCGGGGGGGAGGGGGTTCTTGATTAAAAATTTGGTCTATCTCCCGCCGTTCCCTAGCTTGTCGTGCATTCTTTCCAAAAATCGGGACTTTTTTAAAACGCCGCGGGATGCGGGACAAATTGTTAAAAATCATGACTGTCCCGCCAAAAGCGGGATGTCTGGTCACCCTAGTCTAGGGGGAAGAGCGTTGTTGGAGCAAGGAAAAATGACTAAGACACGTAGGTGCCTCCCCAATACCATAAAAAGGACAGAGTACCTTGATTCAGTGTCTGAACTGAGTTCTTATGAACAATTCCCTAGAATAGAGGAGCCCAGAAATCAATCAGGCTTGAATTTGATAGAATTATCCCTTTAAAACTATCATTTGTAAACACCATCATCATCTAGCCTCTTGAGTGACTCTAATCACTGGGTAAACCACCTAAGACTGCGAGCTAAGAGTATGAATCAGCTGAGGGACTGAGCATGTGAGGACATCTTCCCTTGAGGCTCGGTTTCCTTACCCATAAAACCGGTTTGTTCTAAGCATCCAATGAGAATCTTGTTTAGAGCAGTTTTTAAAACTGTATATAAAGCACAGTGTTACTCCACTTCCAGGAGCAGAGCACCTCCAGGCAACCGGTTCAGCTTCTGGATTAAATAAGCACTGCTAGAAGATTAACCCCGAGCCCCTAAATCTCAGGAGCTGTTAGTCCTAGAGGTGAAGATGTATCTTGAATGCTACTTATGGAGAAAAGACTCTTTTAAAACTGCAATTACAGCATCTATTCTTGGAAACAGATAAGTCAGGAAAGCATTCCAATGACTACAAAGCTCTGGCAGAGAGCGTCTATCCATCGCTTTCCTTACTCCCACAACAAACACACACATGAGGCTGAGACGTCACTGAGACAACCTTCCAGACTGCTGCGGTACCGACACCACCATTACCATCTGCATGATTCCAACACTGCTCACAGGCCCCACAGAGGAAAGACAACAAATGTGTTATAAATATCAACAGTATTTCACCGCCAGTAGACAAAAATACAAAATTTATGAACAATATTTAACCATCCCTGGTAATCAATAAGTCATTTTCCTTGAATCCTTTTTCAAAAAGGAATCTAAGTTGGTGTCAAAGAACAAAAAGTGAAATATCAGAAGCACTTCGGGCTGAGAAAAGGGATATGGGGCTTGACAAGAACCATGACCTTTGACCCAGAAGTACTTCACCAGAGAAGCAGAGTAGGGGTTCTCAGGCCTGCCTGCCCATTAGCTAACACCTGGGCAGCTTTCAAAAGGCCAATTACTGGGCTCTACCTTAGAGAATTCTGGTTTAACGCGTCTGGGGTGTGGCCTGGGCATTTGTAGTTATTAATATAAATGCTAATACTACAAACCACGGCTTAGCAAATAGGGTTAGGAAACAGTTTGAAAATTTACACTTAAGACATGGGATTTCTGATAGTAGCAGCAATAACAACAGAACAACAGTAATAATAAATGTCAAGCGAAGGCCATGTGTTTCAGTTTTACATTTTAAGCAGGAAAACTCCAAAAGTGCCTTTATGAAAACCAAATGCTAGGGATATTGAGTGTGGTGGTGATTTCATAACTTTATGCATTTGTCAAAACCCATACAAACACTCACAAAAGAGTTATTACTTGGAAATTAAAAGTAGATTTAAAACATACAGAGAAAAAAAAAATCAAGTGATATACAGGCACTCCTCAACGACTGAATTCTGTTTCTACGACTAGGTCATTAAGCAAATTAGTCCATAAACAAGGATCTTAAAGGCAGACGTCTGGTGGTGCTTGGTGGAACCATAGGGTATGTATTTTTCTTTCTTTCTTTCTTTCTTTTTTTAATTTTAAAGTTATTTTTCAATAGCTATCATGCAACACCCCCTGCCAGTGGGGAGCTGATTGAAAATGCTGGCCCTCAGGCCTTGGCCTGGACCTGCTAAATGAGAACCTGCATTTTAATCCTTGGTGACTGACGTCCACACTGACATCTAGGAAGCACTGTACACACTGTCAAAAAGCCAAGCAACCCAGCTCCCACTGGTGAAGACAATCACAAAATATCTTTGGTTCATTCCATAAGCAAATAGCGGTTAATCACCAGCGCCTTGAAGCCACCAGAATAGGGTGCTTGCTGTATCACGAACTCACAGTAATTCACAGGTCTTGCTGCACAGAACCTTTCTAAAAAGCTGCCACAGGTTGCAGGAAAGTAAGACCAACTTCTCTCCCTGGGCAGAGTGCCAGGAAAGCCTCTAGGCCCGGTGCTAATATCTACAAACCCCCATAAAGACATACATGTCATTATTCAAATCCTCTGGCATTACCCCCAGAAGTTAAACTTCTTAAATAACCAACAAGGAGAGAAAGCAAAATGCTATTAGCCGCTTTTTGTTCTGAGAATAATCATCTTGGTTTCTCTACACACACACACACCCCTACATATATGTAGGTGTATGTGTATATGTGTATATACGAGGGCTGTCCAGAAATCTAGCTGTAATGCCTCTATTTTTCATATTACATGGATGGACACTTTCCGGATAGCCTTCGTTTGTGTGTGTATATACATGAATTAGGGCTCTCATGACTAAATATTAGCTGAAAGTAAATGAATCACTGTTAGAAGTGGGGAAGGATGGGGGAATAGAGCCAAATACATCCCCACCAGCTTTCCCTGCCTCCCCTAACTCAAAGCCTGAGTTGGTTTTGAGTTTCTTTCTCTCAGTGCAGATCATGGGCCATCTGCTTCAGGATAACTTAAGATGACTATGAAAACACATGTTTTGGGGCCCAGGAATCCCCACAGATTCCAGCATGCAAAAAGTTGAGGCCAACTGCCCACCCAGTGTAGGTATTACATGAGACGTATTAGACTCATTATTTAATGTTATCTTCACAACTGTGAGGCATCAGGATTCCCAATCTTCTGAGGAAGAACTGATGAGGGAAGTTGAGAGCCCTGCCCAAAGCTAGATAGCAGGTAAGCAACCATGACTTAAGCACTACATTCTGGGCCCTTTCAACTCAATCAGGGCAGCATTTCACAAAAACCAAAGAACGATAGCATGACCCATTGCCAAATCATTATTTGCTGTGTGAGGCAAGAGCAATGCTTTTCAAAAAAAAAAGATTTGGTCTCTTTTACAGGAGTATGTCAAGGGCTATTCGAGGAGCCATGTCCCAAAACAAGACCATGACTTCCACCATGGACAATGGTACAGCATGTTTTAAGGGGCTGTTCTGAGCAGCTGGCTGGGTCTGAGCACCAAATACAATCCCAATGGATTGACAAAAGTTCATTCAGTTTCCAGTAAGTTCAAATTATTCCCAGTCAGTGATATCTAAAGTAGTTTAGACTGTTTTTTCTATTATGTAAACCTAGGTCACTTGTAACCTGGGAGACATACACACTTACTCTAACACAGTGACTCTCACACGTACTGGCTTCAACTTTGGCTCACCTGAGATTCCATCTAAAATACAAACTCCTGAGCTCCTTTGTGCTTGGAGACAATGATTTAGGGATGAAGAGCAATCCACAGCTGTATAAGGAGGGAGGGAAAGGGTGCGGAATCTACCATGTTTTTAAGTTGAGTGTGCAAGGTCTAAGTCTGACACAGATGAGAAAAAAAAAAGACTAAATTTATCTGAATCTAAGTGTTAACAAATATATACACGGCAAAATACACTATTAAATAAGCCCAACAATCAATGATAAACTAGGAAAAATTATGCAACTCAAACAACAAAAACTTGTTTTGTATATTAAGTGCTCCAACAAATTCTTAAGAAACAGACCAACAACCTAAAGAGAAAAAAAAAAGGCACAAAAGTACATATAGTTGTCAGAAAATAAGACAGTTCAACAAATGAAAAGATGCTCAACTCCACTTATGAGAGAAATGCAAATTAAAATTACTATAAAACACTGTTTTTCATCTGTCAGGAAGAAAAAGGTCAGCAAGTATCACAATGTGAATACAGGAATGGGGAAACAGGGCTTCTCTTACATCTGTCCACCAAAACAAACAAACAAACAAACAAACAAACAAAAAGGCAATTTCACCCATTTTTAAAGTTATATTCCTTTAACACAACAATGCAACTTCTAGGAATTTAGCCTATAAATTCACATATATGCAAAACTATTTGCTTGTGGATATGCATTAAGAATAGCAAAATACTAGGGATAAAAATGTCTATCAATAAGGGACAGAACCAATAAGTTACAGTGCACATAAGTTATGACAGAATACTAAGCTACCATAAAAAAAAAAAAATCCAAAGATAACTCCAAATTCTTCCACCAAACACCTGACAGCTTCTCCAGTCCCACCAGCTGCAGTATGCGCTCCTCACCAGAGGTCCAAACGCCAACCCACCCTCCAGGGGCCCCGTCCCTAAAGTTCTCCCTAGAGGACTTCCCAAACATCAAAGGGAAGCTCATGACAGTGTCTCTTTGGTACCAGATGTGCATCTGTGTATGTGTCTGTACATTTATGCAAGTATATATATTGCACTTACACAAATAGATTTTAACAGACTCTATATATAGGTCGCATTTATTGTTGTATATGCGCACATACTACAATGCCCACACACATACTCAGACCATGGAGAGTTCACAAGACAACTTTTCCATTACTCATGACTTGTCTGTACACACACAGAAGCAGCTCCCTAAGAACAGGAGCTGACTCAGGTAACCCTATATTACCTCTCACACAGAGACAGAATGTTTCCAAACTCCCAAACAGAAAGGGCAATCACTTGGGACTGGATCTGGGAGAGATCCATTTGGGCCAGCATCCTAAGCTGGTAGATGCATGAGATTTTCAGTTTTGGCTCCTATCTGGAGGCACAACACCTTTCAGATCTCAGACGGATGCTGCCCAGCAGAGGAGAACACCTCTGGACCCTGGGCAGGAAGGGTGCTGGTACCACTGTAACTGGCCAGGCAGCCCCAGAGCAGTGGCCTGCACAGAGCCCTGGTGTTGGTTTGGCATCACTGAAGGGGACTCTGAGGAGATGCTGAAGCAAAGCCCCAGGGATGCACATCTGCATGCCAATGAGTCAGAGTCCAAGAATGGTAGTTACACATTGGCACGAGTGCATGTCTAAAGCAGGGGTCTCCAAACTGTAGCCCACGGGCCACCGAGGCCCTCTCATCCGGCCCGTGGAGACCTTTTTATCTGAATAAAATAATATTAAATAAATAATTAAAAACAACATCTATGTTTTGATTCTTTTTTATTTAGACTTCGAGTGTGTAGTCGGCCCCCAAACTGCTGTTTGATAGTTAATGTGGCTGAAAAGTTTGGAGACCCCTGGTCTAAGGGAAACGCACTAGCGTTATCCTAAGTCATTACAAAAATACTGATTTGTTTCCGTAAATATTTTGCTTATTGGCTATGTTTGCTGAGTATAAGCCTTAAAGAAAAAAATAGTAGATGTACAAACAGTCTACATAACCAACCACCTCATGGCCACTCAGACCCCTCAGGCCACACACTTTCACCATTAATGCTTCTCTGCTGTAGTTCCCCCTGGCAGCAGAGTGACAGAACCAATGCCACACCACCAGGAGTTCTGACAGGCTACAGGCCTGCCTCAGCAGGATGGCAGGGGAGGAGCGCTGACAGACGAGGCCTGCACTTGACCAAGGAGAGGTGGTGTGGGGCTTGGCAAGGCAGGCCACATCACCAGCCTCAGCCCTGCGGATCAACAGCAGCTTCTGTGGGGACATCATCCCTCTGGAACTTGGTCTCCTCACGCCTTAAACTACCCTAGGAGTCCTTTCAGACAAAAGAGTTAAGTCTAAGCCCAGATCCCATTTTCTGCAAGGTATCTGACACTGTTACTGAAGGTGTTTCCTTTAAGGAAACAAAGGAGAGGAAGTAAAAATTGGCAAGAAAAGGGAGATGGCAGTGAATTTTCACCAATTTCTGACAGTCGAGGAAAAGATCAAACTGAATTCTAAATGACCACAGAAAATTATACTAACCTCAAGTACAGTTCTACCAAGGGCCTGAGAAAATATGATGGGGAGAGAGGGTAGAGTGACCCCATTTCAGAAGTGAATATGGGGATGTGTTCAATAAATTCTAGTAGAACCAAGTTACATGAATTTGTATGCACAAGTTAATCCCATGCCAGCTTTAAATCACCTCTGAGACTGGTATACATTTTAGGGAGTTCTGAGAACATTTTACACATGATACTCGTTTTGTGCAAGAAGATCCCTCGCCTAAGGACATACAGCTAGCTTTTGCAACTTAATTTTAATAAGTAGATTAAAAATACCAAAGAGGCAGTGTAGAGCCCTAGATAGGAAGGCGAGATCTGCAGCCAGACAGAACAGGGCAGGAGCCATGTGACCTTAAGCAAATGTCATACATACATTCCTTAAGCTTCAGATTTCTTACATATAAAATTGGAATAGCAGCGGTGTTCTCATAAAGACGTTGCAACACAAATTAATGCACACTGATATTATGGCAGTGACTGTGGCAGTGACTTAAACATGATCCTTGTCTTATCTGGCTAACTTTATGACTTGATGACAATCCTTTGCATTCTGTGGGCCTTCCTCCACCCCACCTCCTTGAGTACAAAATAAAGATCCTTTCTAACTTGAAATTCTTTGATTCTATGTACCTCTCTAGTCACCTGCTTATGAGACTCGTCAAGTATGAATAGAAACCAAGTTGAACTTCCAGATCCCACCAGTTTCTCAAACATCTGTAAGAATGAATGAATAAAAGCAATCATAGATGCATGTATGAATGCAACTCAACTGACTGCAAATTCTAAGCTATGAGTCTGAATTAATGAAGTTGTAGATGACTACAGTCTCAATAGGTATCATTTGCTGACATTTTACAGCAGGTACAGAGCTGTCTAAAATACATGATTTCATTTATTCTTTATGAGTCTACTTCGAGGTTGGTGCTGAAGCCTTGTCTGAGCCCAAGAGAGAAGCAGCTGGCTTTTATCCCGGAGACACAGCTCTCAAGCCCAGGGTCACCTCACTGTTTATCCACACTGCCTCAGCACTACTGAGCTCCAACAAGGAAGCCAGAACTGCTTCCTACACACACACCCTCCTGAGGATGGGAACTGTTACACTAAGAGACAAATTTGGAGTTGAAAAATCTCCATTTACAAAGCTCCTTATCACAGCTCTTTGAAAGCCAATGATTTTAATTTATGTGTCAATAAGACATTTTAATTTCTCAGTATTAAGGAGGTTATGTTATCAGGGCACAGGAATGCTGGAAAAGCCCAGAATTCTCAAACAAGGGGCCCCAGGTGGTTTTCAGAGCTCTCCCTCCCAAGTGAGCGGAGGGGTAGGGATTTATGTTTATAAAAGGCCTAACTGAGAAGCAGAAAGTAGTTCCCATGTCAAACAACCCTCCATCCTGGCCCCTCAAAAGGAACCAGGAGCAGCATCTAATCCCCAGGAAACCTGGGGTGGTCCATAAAAGACTGACTCCTCCACCCCTCTGCTCCCAGGTCGGCCCCCCATGACTGAAGCTCTTCCCAGCTGGGGTCTGTATCCTTGACATGGGAAAGGAACTGAAGAGCACTCATAATCACAGAGCACCGGCAACTAACTTGCCTTTTTGCTTTTCATTTCTAACTTAACTAGTTTCTGTTTTTTTATAAGAGTCCATGTGATACTCTTTTAAAAAATTATCGAAGGGGGCACGTGGTCACTTTTCATAAATATCCCATGTTTGCTTAATAATAAGTATGCTCCAGGTATGGGAGCTGTGTTCTATCCATGTCTACTAGATTAAGCTTCTCTATACCTGCTGTTTTATTCTTTGCCCATTCGATATATCAATTACTAGGAAAGATGTGTTAAATTCTACCAACTATGCCAACGGATATGTCAACTTATCCCTTTGAGATTCAGTCAATTACTACTCTCCCTACATATATACTTGCATATAGTAAAAGCTATGTATTAAGGGAATACAAGTTTGGAATTATTACACATGCCAGATTTATTGTGTTGCAGATTTATAGTTTACAAGCAGACTCAAGAGTCTGTACAAACTTGGCTTTGAGTCTCAACTCCATAACCTACTCTAATCCTCAGTGTTCTTGTCCATTTAAAAAAAATTATATATATATATATATAATTACATATTATAATTACATATATATACCTCTAACCTCATAGGATTCTTGAGAGGATTTAATAAAGTTACTTATCACAGTGCCTCACTTTCAAGACACTAGCTGCTAAAAGACCGATCCACAATTTACCTAAAGTCATGAAGCTATTTACTAGTACGGAAGTAGCACATTCTGACCTCTTGTGAATCAGAATGGGGTATGGGAGGAGCCGAGGTATCAAAAGTGTTTATTCCAGGGCTTCACAGTTGCGGAAATGCAGGATAGCCCAACCACATCCATACCTCAATGAGCATGTTGAGTCACATGTCAGTAGAACAGTCAATCTCCCTTAATTTATCTGCAATTGCCCAGTTTAGTTTCTTCTGTGTGGGCTTTATTTCCCCTTATTGGCTTGAGGGTTCTGCTGAAACAGCTGTACAACGATGCATTTTATAAACTTCTGGTTCTGAGAAACACTTGGCATACTTAAAAGCCAGCAAGAGTCAGTATCTAAACTGTAGATAACCTTTGAGGGCTTATCCCAGCCCTGAGGTTCATGGAGGGAAGGAGTGTGTGTGTGTGTGGGGGGGGTGTATACTGGGGGAGGGGAGTATGAACGCAATTTTTGGGCACACCATTTATTTCATTATGCGCCTCCCACATCCTAGCAGGGTGAGTGAATCTTTGTCAAAGTCAAAGTTAATTGCACATCAGAGGGAGAAAATGCAATTTTCTTCTCTGGCTTTTGAACTCTGGAATTGGGAGTCATTCAGTCCTGAAAATGTCAGCTGCAGGAAAACCCAACAAAAAAGGGAAGAATAAACTAGCAAGGAAACTTGCCAAACAGAAGAACCTCAGGGGTTAGCAAGTCAGATTTGCTTTAAAATTAAAAAAGTAACTTAAAAAACACACATATCTGTTGAAAAGCAACTCCAGCAAAAAGACTGTCACCTCCACGTTCATTAGAAACAGGGCACCACAGAAAGCCTACCAGCTGTCTAGGATGGTTCTGGATCCGGCTGCCAGGATCCAGCACAGGCCTGCCCGCTCACCGACTGGGCAGCAGTCCTTGGCAAGCTGACCCATATCTCATTCGTGAGAGCTTGATAAGTGGACCACTACATCCTAAAACCATATTTGGAAACCAATCCCTTGATGAAACACAACCACCTGTGTAATCTGTCAAAACCAGGAAGAAACTTTTTTTTCCAGGATTTACTGATATAAATTCTCTATTTCTTGATATCTTTCCTCCAAAATAAGGGAGATAATGTCAGCCACTCAGATGTCCTGCTTTCTTTAATCCTTGAGAATTTCACCACCATTTGTCAGAACCCAGTGTCAACAACTCAAGTCACGCATCCATAGGGGCCACGCGAACCTGACTCCAGGGCTCCCACACTCCATTTGGGCCGTGCTTTGCTTTCCTCAAAACCGCTGCAGAGACATGAGAACCTCAGTCCCAGGGAAGAAGACAAGGCTGGGATGTGATCTACAGTGCACCAAAAACCTACTTTGATCACCTTTCCCTTCAAGCTTCGGGTGTGAGGTTTAAGCACCTTTGGCCCAGAACTCAAAGGACCAGACATGCTTCACTGCCCATCGAAGTAAGAGATAAAGGAATGACAATAAAAATAAAGATAGAGGGTGAAGTCTTACAGTAAAATACTCTTCTCTGCTTCCTTCCATGAATACCAATAGGTCAAAAGCCTCTCATTTATTCCTTCACCCTGGCAAGGACATAGTATGTAAGGAATTGAACATACATACTCCTCTCACATATTAGACAAGTAAATGTCTCTAATAAAACAACCTAGTTAGCAGTGAAAATAGAGCTATCAAAAAGATTGTTTTATAAATCATTCTATCCCGTCCAAATTTTTAAAAATCTTTCTGATTTTATTTTCCAGCTAACACGCGTACAACACGCTGGTGGAACAAATTTAAACCTAATTCCATCCCCATTCCCCACTTCTACCAAAATAATCCCCAGTGAAGTTAGTCAAACATTACATCAAGCATTTTCCATGCAAATGGCAACTACCATTAACTGAACATAAGGCCAGGTACAATTCTAACTCTTCAACTGTAACACTGGGATTATTCTTCACAATTTCCCTACGAAGTGGGTATTTTTGACCTATTTTATGAACAAGGAGACAGGCTCAGAGCGACAATTTATTTGTTCAACTTCACATCACCCACCCCCAATTGTTGAATAATACTAAACCTGTTCAATCTGAAATTTGATGCTCCTTTTCCGACTTAACAACATAGTCATCTTTTCACTCATTGATGTGGTCCCTGAAGTATAGCTACAACTTATGTGTCAAAGAAAAGTCTGACTATTGTTCCACTCCCAACAGAGGAGTAGAAATAAAAGCTATTCACAATTCTGTACTTCCCATCCACTAAAGATGGGAGCTATGAAAGTTATCTTTTCTATCCACTTCAGGAAGTTGTGTGACTGTTACATACATTCACCTTCACACATGTTAATTTTACTCAGCTCTTGTGCCTTCAACAAACTTCAGGGACAAATTTCAGGTTCTTCCAAAAAACAAGGCGACATGCCATTTCTCTTCAGAAGGGACAATTTAAAAACCTAACTTTAAGAGGCATACAACTAACTGTACACTGAATAAAATTTCAGAGCCCCAAAGAAAGATGGCATATATTCCTCATTTCTTGGCTCACACATTTTTCCCCCTTTTTTAGACACTAAAAGACTTTTTAAAAACTAGAAATATTAGAAACATAGCTGCGATTTCACATACACATAATACACTCTCTTCTGGAAACTACGCTTCATTGAGAATTGTATGGCCAATTTTATAGTCTTCAACCACCAGAGAGAAATTAGTTGCCACAAATTATACTCCTTCTGTACCATGGACAAGACTCATTTTCCATTTTTTCTCATCACTTTGGCTTCCGGGCCTGATTCCAGGGGAGGGCATATCATGCATCAGCCTATGAAGGGAGGAGAATACTGGAGTCATCAATTCCCAGTTACCCCTTTTGCAAAGAGGCAGAACTTCCAAAGGTAAGGTTCTTCAAAATGCTATCATCTCCTGCTAATGAGTTATACTGAAAAGTCCCCCAGTGTCTTATTTATGAGTGACTAGCAATGCAGCTTCAAATAAGGGTGCAAGCAGTAACAGAAAAATTGACCCGGCTCAGGCCAAGACTTCCATGGATAACTTGGTTCCTATTAAGAATTATGAGATATTCACCAACTAAGCGAGAATTCCTTCACCCTCATCCAAGGGTGCTGGGCCAGCCAACCCTGACTTGGTGATCTCTACCATAAGAAGCATAGTCAGGACATAAGGGCTGACCTGACTTAAACGCCCCAAATCTGTAAATACTGTGGTCTCTGAAGCCTGCAGACAAGGTTCACCCCACTCTGCCAAGCTGCTAATTAACCATTCAGTGCCTCAATTTCTTCAACTATACAATGGGAGTAGCAGTAACTATGCTTACAATTGTTATAAAGCTTCTAATCACACTTAGAACTCCGTGTGGCGCACATGGAAGTGCTTAATAAGTCTAAAATATTATCTATTTTGTTAGCATTCTACTTCTATCCTACATGAAAATGGCAACGCTGAGTGGCTTTCTACTGAGCACCATCATACTTTTTCAAGTATTATCCCATTTAATCCTCAGAACACTCTGATGAAGAAAGGAATTTAATTTTCAGTTGGAGGACCTGAAGTTCAGACAAGTTTAAAATGTTATTTAACATCATATGTTGTGTGCATTATGTATCCCTGAGTTGGCTCCAACTATGGCAACCCCATGAATGAGTGATGTCCACACATCCTGGTCTCAACAGTCCTACTCAGCTCCTTTGCACTCATGTCTAACTAAGGCATCTTTTATGCAGTCAGTCCACCTTCCATTTTGGTCTTCCTCTTTCCCTGCTGCCTTCTGTTTTTAACAGCATATGCTAACAACCTGAACCCAAGTCTAATTATCTTCAAAAGTTATGCTCTTCCTACCTCCTTAAGCCCTGCGCTCCCTTCCAGCCTTAGGCACCAAGAAATAAACAGGAGTGCCACTAGCCAACATTTATTGAATATTTACTATGTGCTAGGCCTGAAGTAAGTGCTTTATGCCCTCTCACTTCACATAGGAACTTAATGGATAGGTAAAATCATTATTCCCACTTCTCAGATGAGAAAACTGAGGTTTAAATAGTTGTAGTATGCACAAAAATATGTAAGCAGGAGAGCTATGACAGAGCTATTGTGTCCCATTTTGATAACGAAAGAAAAGGAAGAGGGAAGAAGGAAGAAAATATTAGCTCAACAGGTTCAGTAAACATTTGTTCTATCAAATCCATACACCCTACAGAAGAGTTAACATGCTATTAATAGTTTTTTGGAGTGGGAAATGTCGTTAAGAAATGACACTCCTAATTCTTAAAGATTTATTTTTATTGTTTTTTTTTTGAGACAGAGAGAGAAAGGGGAGGGCCCAGAGCAGTCTCCACAGTTGACAGCACTAATTTTCCACATAGTTTCACTCCACAGGTGGGCACGAGGCTGCGCAGGGCAGAAACTGGGCTGGGAGTCTCTTGCATAGGCCCCGGCAAGAACTGAACTGGAGGCACACCCCATTTCAGCATGTGGGTCTGTATGGGCCAGGGCCAGGATTCAATCCTCAGTCCTCGGGGCTTCAAAGCAAGTGCTTAACCCTCTGAGCCATCCCGGCTCCCCTCCTTTTTTTTTAAAGATTTATTTTTATTGCTTTTTGACAGAGAGACAGACAGAGAGAACACTCCTAATTCTTTTTATTTTATTTTATTTTTTAATTTTTGAACTGAACTGGGGGCCTCACCGTGTTCGGGAAGCACACCCCAGTTCATCATGTGGGTCCGTCTGGGCCGGAACCAGGATTCAATCCTTGGTCCTCGGGCTTCAAAGCGAGTGCTTAACCCGCTGAGCCATCCCAGCTTTCCCATACTCCTAATTCTTATAGCAACATTAATAGTATGCTTGATGTTGTTGTTGTTTTTTAATTAGACTATAAGTAGAGTCCTCTACCAATCTCTAGAGCAAAGTTTTGTTTGGTAATAAAAATAAGCAGGAACAAAATTAAAATATTGGAGTGGGGAATACTCAGATTCATTACCAACCAACCACCATCAGTACCTCATTTTTCTCCAGTGCCCTACAAGAGGGAGTGGAAATAAAATGAAAAAGAAAACTTAAGAACAATTTTGCTTGGGGTGTCTTTGTTTCTACAAGGATTAAACATGAAACCTCACATTTTATTTCAAACTGAACAAATATTTCAAACTTTGCTGTGACTTCTATTCATAGCAGCTTGAGGTATGAAGACAAAGAACAGGATACCAGTAAATGGAAAGGGGTGAGCCTTAGGAGCAAGAGAGAGAGCCTATGAGAGAAAGGTACAGGAGTACTGGAGGTGCAGCCCAGGGGAGGGGCGGCTCAGTATGCTTGGAGTCAGTAACAACCTCTCCCTGCCCTTCGCTGCAGAAAGGTCCACCCTCCACTGAACTCTGATTAGCTCATTCATCTGTATTCACTGCTCTTCAGGGACACAGGACCAGCCAGGAGCTGCCTATACGGTGAGTGAGAAGGAGTAGTTCTGCTTTATCCGCCAATCGCCAGCATCAGTTGAGCAGCCATGTCTGTCCTTTTGGCTTCCCTGGGCCACAATGAAAGACGGCTTGTCTTTAGACACACATAAAATACATTAACACTAATGACAGCTGACAAGCTAAAAAAAAAATCCACAAAAAATATCACAATGTTTTAAGAAGGTTTACGAATTTGTATAAGGATACATTCAAAAACATCCAGGGCCGCATGCAGCCCATGGACAAGTTTGAGTGAGAGGAATACCATCACTTGATGCTCCAAAGGAAATACGTTTCCCTCCTTTCTATTCAACCTACACCTTTGCAAGACAACTCAGGGTCAAGTTTCTCAAGATACAATTCTGCCTCTTATCATGCAATTGCTTACCTCACCTCCTACCTGAAATCTCAAACAGCTCAAAAATAGCTTTCTGCTATTCAGATGAGGAGGCACGGCTACTGAGACTGAGTGCATAGCATAAGCCAAATGAGCAGTGATATGACTGATCACCAACCTTCAAGAGCTTCTGTCCACTTACGCCTGGCAAGCAAGACAGACGGTTCCAATGGCAGAAGGACACTAGGCCTTCAGCCCTGGGAAGAAACAAAACAAGGGGCAGAAAGGGGGTTTCGAAGGTGTAGCAGCTGCCTAGAAGCAAGCATGTACCCGAAGTTGAGATCAAAGGACTTGAGATAATTATAGGTCACTGACAACTCCACACAGTGAATGCATTCCCTTGTCTAACATAAATTTTGTCTTATTTGTAGTTAAAACAAATCACCAGTGAAATTTAGAATTCTTCATGCACAATAGCCCAACTCTTAACTAGATGTCAGTGTGATGTGATTAGAACCAAAATAAACCTACAACCCACATAAAAATACTGAAAACAGACCAACGAGGGCAAGATGTTGTATGTCGTCTGCCTAGAGTGAAGAACAGAAAATCACATATTATTCTGGAAATAATTTAAAAGCTCTCATTGGGATGCTGGGGTGGCTCAGTGGGTTGAGTGCTCACTTTGCAGCCCCAGGGACTGAGGATTGAATCCTAGCCCCGGACCATGCGGACCCATATGCTGAACTGGGGAGTGCCCCCAGTTCAGTTCTTGCCGGGGTGAGAACCAGGCCCAGTTCCTGCCCTGTGCAGCCCCGTGCCCACCTGTGGAATGAAACTATGTGGAAAATCCAATGATGTGCAACTATGGAGACTGTTCTGGGCCCTCCCCCTTCTCTCTGTCTCTGTATCTCTCTCTCTCTCTGTCAAAAACACAAATAAATCTTTAAAAGCTCTCATTGCCCCAAACCAATAATAAACGATGAGCACATCAAACCCTCTTTCAATACTGCCTTAGCCTCAGTCAATAAATAATAACTTAAAACAAGCTGCAACATGAATAGAAGGGAAAAGAAGACGTAAGTTCTACCTGGACATGTCACTATACCTATCTAAACCCACATCTCCATCCAGAAAGAGATGTTTGGATTGGATAAGCCTCAAGGAGGAGTCTCGTACTAAAAGGTCTTCAGTTTTGGGATTTACCTGCACAGCGGTCAGCAACCTCTGGGTCATGGCCATGCTACATTGGAGCAGCCCTTCCCCACTCAGGATCCTGATATACGTGGACATTACCGGCATGGGGGTCAGTAAGGCACTGTATAGGAGAGGCGTGCCACAAGCACAGCTGGCATGGCACACAAAAGAAAGGCTGAGTGCCTAAAAGAGGAATGTCAAGTATGCCCTGCTAGATTTATTTATACTTCAGGATCTCTCTACCGCCAAAGGAATTCATGGGAGTCTGATATAAGAACACAAACAAACCTGTATACGGAACAGTGAAAATGAAGATAAAATAAAAAACCAGAAACCACATGGTATGGTATTCTTTCTAAGACACAGAGCACTTGGTCACTAGTAGCACATCAACATAGATAGCCTAAGGATAATGTCTGTGTAAGCAGCAAGCCTGCAAACCTTCAAGCATTGCTTCCTGAGGTGAGACTACTCACCAGAAAGTTTACTAAACTCAACAAATAGCAGGACCCAGCAATAGTTATATCTTAAAGGAAAGGGCAAGAGATGGCTTAAATTTGGTGCAAAACAAGAGTCCAGTCGCTGGCTCTTCAACCCAGTCAAAGCCTGGAAACTATGTGAATTTCTATTGACAGTAAGATGGATAAATTAATGGATATCCACACAATTGGTTACTACACAGCAATAAAAATGAACAAACAATGACATGAATGAATCTCACAATGCTGGGCTAACAGCACTAGCTAGCATACAATAAATTTCCTTTTCTGGAAGGTGAAAGTTATATTGGGTGTGTGTCTGTGACTCAAGAATGAGGTGTGACTCAAGACAGCCAACAACAACATAGATTTAAATAGAAAACCACAAAAATCCAAGAACTGGAAATGATAAACATTTTAGCATGGGCCTGAGATCTGTAGCTCAGCAGCTTCATTGGATAGATAAGGGATCAGAGGTGGGTGGGGAGTTCCAAGTCACATGTGCTCTTACATCCCAGGTCTGTAACTTTGCACCATATCTCCTCCTCCCCACAACACATTCCAAACTTACATTTCTGGTCTCCTTGGTATAAATCAGGTATATAAGAAAAACTCACCTTGCTCATTCACTTCCTTCAGGGAATGTTGGGGATTTTTTAATTTATTTTTTTATTGTTAAATTAAATGGGGTGACATTGGTTGGCAACAATCAGCCAGTCAGGGAATGTTTTTTAACCTCCTCTGTTTGTAAATTCTGCACTCTAATGGGATAAAGACAAGCTGATTTAACTCTTCTCATTAGTTATGCCAATTATTTAGTGACAAAATCTGCTGAATGCTCACTTATGGACTGCTGAGAGATTAAATACAACTCACAACTCTCCTAATCTTTAACACTTCAATTACAATCACCATCTGACACAAAAGTAATTTACATATTTTGAAACAATACATCAAACTGACTGGTACAATTTCTGTGTTCTTTCCTCTGTCAAATGTTGGTATACATGAACTATTCAAGTTTCTTCAAGGGTACTTGAAGGTCAGGTCATGTGTACATACTGATAAATTAATTGCCACTCTTTAACAACCTCACCAGCCCAATACAAGTTATGAAAGATTTTTGAAAGAAAAAAAGCCACATGAAGACTTCGTTCCAAACTTATCATATGTACTTTTAAAGGGAGACAATTGGAGAGATTTCTCGAAGGCATCATATATTTGATTTTTTTAACAGAATTATATTTCACTGACACAATGGAGAAAGCTTTATGATAATTTTTTTCCATACTTCAGCATAATAAAATCAGGCAAAACCTCATTCATAGTCTATTCAAAAGTTTTGCTCTTGGGATGCAGGCTATCTCAGCAGCTTAAGTGCTTGCCTTGCAACTGCGAGGTCTGGGTATCGAATCCCAGCTCCAGCCCATGCAAACCCATACACTCAACTGCAGCACAACTGGTAACCACATGGATGGCTCAGTGGTGAAGATTCTTACCTCCCATGTGAAAGGGCCATAGTTCAGCTTCTGCCCCACATGGCCCCACATCCATCTGTGTGTAATAAAATCACATTATAACTAAAGATGTACAACTATGGAGACTGCTCTGGGCTCTTCCCACTTTTCTTTCTTTCTTTCTCTCCCTCTCACCTCTCAAACAATAAAATAAATCTTTTTTAAAAATTGTTTTGCCTCAAGTAATAAAAAGAGAGCATCTGGGAAATTAACTACTAAAAAGAACTGTTGGAGGTATGTGCATATTAGGCTAGTAGCCTTCAAGAAATTTGTGACAAGAGGAAGAGGGACAAGTTACTGTGTGTACTGTGCACATAATTTAAGGAAGAAAGTAGGGAGATATGTCCTCTAAATTATGGGAAAAGTAATGCCAATATTGTCTTCCTTTTGCTTCGAGGGGGAGGGGGAGAGAGCAAGGGAGGTAACGTGTTAGAGATCTGGAACATTCTCTGTCCCTAGTAAAAACAGAAATCTGTGAAATAAAGCCAGAGTCATAACTCCCACAGACTGAGCTACAGGCATTTATGGCAGTTTAATCTGTAGATGCAAAATATCAAACAAACAGGATCTGGGAGTGTTCGCAATTTAATAAATATTTTCTGAGCACCAATCTCATGCAAAGCTTCCTTTAGATCCCATTTGGGCTAGGGAAGGAAATGGCATTTACTGTGTGCTTCCCACATATGGGACACTGTGCTAGGCCCCTTAAAGTCTGCCCCATCTCATTCTCACAATCACCCTACAGGGCACAAGTAATAGGTCATTTCCCAATGGGGTAATTAGGGGTTAAATGACTTGTCCAAAGGCACACTGTGGCTCTCGGATGTTCTACTGCCCACACTGTCTCCAGGCTACAACACTCCATCCCTAAAGGTGTAGGAATTACAACATATACAATAGAGCAGAGAACTCAAAGACAAACCAAAGAACACGATCACTGTGGTGAGTCACCATGTCACAGGGACTTGAGCAAGGAAGACACAATCTGACAGGCAGGTAGCTCGTAGACCAGACAAAGCTCTAAAGCTGGATGAAATCACTCCACTGGGCTTTGGGGAACAAGGTCAACATCTATTCTAGTAGCAGGTGGACAAACATAGCAAGTCAAGGGAAACCGTGACAAAGGCACAAGGACCTACACAGTAGAAGAGAAGGTACTTGGCTGGACTGCACAGGGGATGGTGCGTGGAGACGAGGCAAGGACAGGAAAACATAGGTTACCCTTGTGAGAAGGGCTCAGATGGTCAACTAGATTTACATGTCACCCGTTTGGAAACCAGGATGCTTAGAGGGGAATCTCAGTCTGTTCAGGCTGCTATGACAAAAATACTATGGACTGAGTGGGTTAAAAAACAAATACCGGTACTTGTTTTTCATAATTCTGGAGGCTGAAAGTCCAAGATCAAGGCACCAGCAGATTTGGTGTCTGGCAAAATTCTGCTTCCTGATTCATAGATGGCCATCTTCTTGCTTGTGTCCTCATATGGTGGAAGGGGTGAGAGACTCCTCTAGGGTCTCTTCTATGAAGGCACTAGTCCCATTCACAAGGGCACCACCCTCATTACCTAATCACCGAATCATCTCCCATCTCCCAATGGCCCACCTCCTGATACCATCACATTGGGGGTTAGGTTTTCAACATATCAATGTGGTTGTGTGTGTGTGTGTGTGTGTGTGTGTGTGTGTGTGTGTGTGTGTGTGTGTGGCGGGGGGCAATAAACATTAATAGTCAGTAATGAAGGGTCTTAAAATGAGCACTAGAAGAGGAGGATTTGAGAAAAACTGAATGATCAATTTTGCAGGCTGAATGAGAAACAGATTACCTATTATCAATCCAATTAGGGGAGAACAGCAAAGAGGATCTGCAAATGGCCATAGAGTACCCTTTTCCATACATTCAGACCCAAACCAGCAGTGTAATATAGAAGATTTTTGTAGGATGGTTTCTTCTTCCAAGAAACAGAAATACTGTGGACAAAACACAAATAAATATCCCTTAATTTTGTTTATTTTCCTTAATGTAAGGGGAAACCCAAGAGTTGTCAAGAACTGGCTCTGTCTACCAAGCTAATACAATTGCAGAACTTCAAAAGCCACCATTGGAAAAGAAAATCTGAAAGGGAAAATCATCTCCCTGAGCAATTACCATCTATATTTGTTAAGTATACCAATGAACATCTTGAAAGGGAAGACAGAGTGGTTGATTTAGTTATGAAAAACCTCTACAGCAATCTATGTTTCTGTGGCACTTTTTATGAGTCTTTTTTAAAAGACTAACCAGGCTATGAAAACAAAAAAGATTTTTGTTCGACCAAGAGAGGCCCAGAAATGAGACATTCAGAGATGAGAGAACAGACTCAACCAGAGGGCCCTAGAAATAATGTTATTCTAGTGAAACATAGGCATTTCACCATTAAAGGACTAAAATTTCCCATCGCTATGACAGTCCCAAATCATGCAGCAACATCAAGGGAGCTATACAAATGTGCAACATGGCAAATGTTTGAACAATCCATCCAAACAGCTAATGTCAGACTTTCGTTCCACCCCAGAAAGAGCCTGGTGGTCAATAAAGGGTATTTTCCCATGAATATCAACCAGGACTGGACGTTGACACCCATGGTACCCTGAGACCCTAAAGAGGTATGGAAGTTACAGCCTTTTACAAAGAGGTGTAACTAGGGACACTGCTGGTTTCAAATGGGGGCTTCTCCCAAAGACACCCAAAGAAACCATCTGAATACAAGTTAAAGACCTATTTTTGTGTCAACTAATGACAAAAAATCTAGGAAAATGGAATTGCTCACTCTAGTCTAACTCAAGAGAATAGTTTGAATATAAATAGCCTCATCTTGAATTAGATGTATTAATCTTAGAAATTTTATAGTGGTCAATCGATGAAATTGATGCTAATCCTTAACATTCAGAGGTAAACTCCATAAAACACGAATATATCCTCCCTCAAAACATCCTTCTGTCAAAGGATGGGCCAAAAAGACTTTCTCCCATCGCAGCTCTCCCAGTGCTCACCTGTTCATTAGGGGTGCTATGGGCTCAACATGGCATCTGTCAGGCTAGTCAATCCTCTAACATATAGGAAGAAAAATATCATTTTTACTTTAAACAGGTAAAATGCACTATGGGATGGAGTGTGAAATTCAAGTACTTGTAAGGAAGGGGGAAAAATAGGATTCAAAGAAATTTTCACAAGCCTCTAGTGAGCAATTTAGAACAAGGCCCAACCCTTTTGGGGTTGAGTGTTAAAGTTTTCATGGAAAAGTATAGGGTAATTCCAATCAGCTCTTCTTTAACAGAGAAAGATTTCAAAACACACACACACACACACACACACACACACACACACACACACACACACCCGACTCAGACTCCTCAGATGCCCATATTTTTACCATGTTCATATGTCATGGATATCAAGTGCTGCTAGTAGCTGCCTCAGTGTGTCCTAATCACTCTCCTAGTAACAATAGCACAACCACAATGAGTTGTCAATGGCTAGGTGTCACTCCAAACTGAGGACAAAGGGAGGTCTTACTGCAGAGCCTGGCACTCAGCAGGATATGGACAGCACACAATAACTAATAATCATACTAACACTGCAGGAAGTTATCCAACAGCTTTAGAACTGTAAATACTATGTATACTTGGGGCCAAGGAAGCAAGGAACAATCTCTGCATTTTACCTTTTTACACCTTATTCTAGATGCACTTACCTTTTCTGGACTGCGGAAGAGCACATAGTATCCCTTTATACCACCAGTTGGATCCCCTGAAGACTGTCTTCTTTCACATCCATAAAAAACACATTTTATTAATGCTCAGAGTTTTGGTCCAAGGTCCTGCAGGCAACCAGTGGTCAGAGAGACAGGGCACTGTTTGGTGACCAGGCACTCTGAGTTTACCAATCAAGTGCAAGCTGCAAACCACCCAACCATGGCAGACTCAGATTAGTGGGACAAAAGGAACAGAGGCTCCATGTGGGGCCCCAAATGACAACCACCAAAACTTAACAAATTACCGGTAAATGTCATGCAAAGTCCCAGGCCCAGCTCAAAGAAGTGGTGTGTCTTACTATGTGTCAAGCAAGATCCATGTCTTAACCACGTATTATCCTCACATACTCATTTCCATAGCATCTCATCTAAATTACTTCAGCTCTTGCACAAGCTAAGCCTCCGTATGTCCCCACGTCACAGCTTAAGAAATAGCCCGTACCCATGGCTGACAGAACCTGAAGCCCAGTGCCTGCACCCTCTGGGTCACACCACCACAAAGCCAACACTTCTGGACCCTGAATCCTAGGGAGGCAGTGAGTTCTAGTGGACTGCCAGTGCTAACCCTGAGGGGCTGGCAGCACCTGACATGAGCAGGGACATGAAAAGAGACACGGCCATTTGGGGTGCTGGAACCACGTCTTACCAGTTCAATTTGGAAAAGTACTCAACTAAAGTGGTCAGTGACGACACCAACAAGAATGAGAAAACACAGACTATTGGAAGGATTCCAACCTTAAAACTGTTCCTTTGTATTACGAACACTTTGTTTCATGTGGCTTAAAAAAATTAGGCTTTTAAATATAGAACTAATTAGAAACTAACATCCCTATCCAAACCCCAGCCTTAATGTTTCCTTTTCTGATTGGGTATGGACACGGATCAAGAGCCACTAGATCAGGGGTGTCCAACCTTTTGGCTTCCCTGGGCCACACTTGAAGAATAACTGTCTTGGGCCACATATAACAGTAATGATAGCTGATGAGCTAAAAAAAAAAAAAAAAAAAAGCAAAGAAATCTTACCATGTTTTAAGAATTTGTGTTGGGCCACATTCAAAGCTGTCCTGGGCCATAGGCTGGACGTGCCTGCTCTAGGTCCTCTCAAAGGAATCCAAACAGTTCCAGGCAGAGTGGAGGGAGGGACTTCCGGGACAGGGAGGTGGCCCAGCAAGCCAGCCCCACCCTGACACCCACCCTGTTGGTAAATGGGGCTGTGGAAGGCCAAGACCTGACAAACCCACTCTCACCCCTCCCAGCCCCTTTCCTCCCTGGGATCAGTGAGATGCTAACTGGGCAGGGCCCAGCAGGCTGCATGGAGCCCATTTTAGCAGAGCATGTGCAGGAAAAGCAAACCGAGGCAAGGACATGAGTGGGGATGTATGCTCTGTCCGAAGTGGGATCCCACGGCTAAACCATTTGGAATATGGATTCTATTGGAAGGCTCTTGAAAGTTTGCTAAGTCACTCCAAATTTGAGATGTCAACTAAACAGGTTGTATTTATTATTATCACAAAATAAATTTATAATATAAATAACAGAAATAGAGAGTGATCAGTGGAATTACATGTGACAAATGCTGCTGCTATCCATGATTGGCTAGACAAACAGTCTCTACTATCTGAACTGAGATATTAACATTAATATACATAGGTCATTTTTTCAAAAAAGGCAATTTTTACAGAAAAACCAATCAATTTTTATTCAGTAGCCATGCCAAAATCCTGATCCACTTCAAAGCCCTTACTATTACATAACCAGTATACACAGACCATCCTAAAGCCAGACTTCCGTGGTTCAAACCCTGGCTCCATCAGTAAACAGGAATCCTAATCAAGTAACCAAATTGTCCTGTGGTTTAGGTTCTTTATAAAATCTATAAAACAGAGGTAAAAATAGAACCTAGCCCACAGGATTCTTAGGAAGTTCAAATAAGTAAATAGGGGAAGCCGGGATGGCTCAGTGGGTTAAGCACTCACTTTGCAGTGCCAGGGACCAAGGATCAAGTCCCGGCCCTGGCCCATGTGGACACATATGCTGAACTGGGGAGTTCTCCCAGTTCAGTTCTCTCTCTGTCTCTGTATCTCTCTCTCTCTCTCTGTCAAAAACAATAAAAATAAAAAAAAATTAAAAAATAAAAAATAAATTAAAAAATAATAATAAATAAATAAGTAAATAAATAAGTAAAACACTGTGATTAGAACCTGGTTTATGGTAAATGCATCCACAAAAGCATTCACTCTTACAACCTTATGTGCAAGACCAAGAATACTGATTAAATGTAATAGATTATTATTCTATTCACAGAAGGAAGGGATAAGCAATGGCTATCTAAATTATATACAGACCATCTGGTCTAAAAGTAGTATTATAGAAATAAAACCTAAACAGTAATACATGAGTCAAATAATTTTGCACTAACTAAAAATTCATGCTCAAAGTTTAACTCCGTATTTTCAAGAATTTAAGATAGTAACCTAAGTTATGAAAATTTTGCTTTATCACTCAGTTACTTTTTAAAAATAATTTTACTTTCCTAAATTTCTTTTCAATTCAACACCATTCAGCCACTTCTATTCAAATTCTACTCTTAAAGAGAATACTTGCTTCAATGATCATCTAGAGGGCTGAAACTTTCATCTGGAAGCAAGCATCATACACTTAAGCTTATTGCCATGATTAAATAGGTATATTAATTCATCTCTACCTAACATGCCAATTAAGGTTTACTCAAAGGGCCACTCTTAGTGATTTCCCTTTAAATAAAAAAAGTGGAAAAAAAAAGAAAAAGGAAAAAGGAAAATCCAAACATCTACAACCCCAAAAAAACAAAACATGAAATTTTATCAAGGACAACAAGTAAACATTCTACATGTCAAAGTACTATAAAACAAAATCTACTTCATATAAAATTATTAACCTGGTTTTCAAATACAATAGGTATGGGATTTTTTTTTTTCCAAGAGAAACACCTTTACATATCTTTAGAAACAAATGGGCAAAACTGGACAAAACACAACTTGTTCAAGACAGCTGTGCTTCTCCTGCCCAGTGCGGACTATATCCTTGGGAAGACAACTCAATTGCTTACTAAATACTGTAAGCATGTCACATTTTATTACACTTCAATTACACACTTCCTCCGGTCAACCATGTTAGCATTTCATCACCACACAGTTAACTCACGGAACTAACCAAGCTCCTAAGCGTTTCTGCTATGGCCATGGAAATCCTCACGCAGTTGGCCAAAGCTCATCCTGCACTCCCCCATCCACCTGTGCTAGGTCTCCCCAGCATTTGCCTGGGTTATGATTATGAAGGTTCCACAAAACACCAATTCTTCTCCAACATTAGCCAGAACTGCCCAAAGGAGGCTCAGCCTTGGGGCAGAGGGCGCAAAAGTGTCTATACCCGTATGCAATGGGTCTTGGTAATAGGAGGAAGACAACTCAAACTCAAGCACCAAATGGGATTTCCACTAGATGAGTGGTTACCAGACTTTGGTATTCCATAGCAAAGAAAACCACACTCCTTCCCAAACTGGGTTAACTTTGCCTTCAATGTCTTTCCCACTTGAGAAAGCCACCTCAAACCATCATTTCATTAAAAAAACAACCACTTGAAAACCTAAGAAGTAGGAAGGAATATCTTTTGTTTAAAAAAAAAAAATGGAATTCTTTGTATAAATTTATCTTAACAGAAAATATTTTTCCTCCTGTTGATTTTTAAACTAACTTGCAAATCAGTTATTTGGGAAGCATAGGATAAAATGGTTTTTAAGGTCCCTGATAAGCCTTAAGTCACTTAAGCTCAGCTCAGAAAATGTTTTTAAGCAAAACAGAAGTGAAGATATTTAATTAATTATCGCCAGTAAATATAAACAATAACGTGTGACTCATTCACTTCACATATGCTAAAGTGACAAATGCATACACAAACCACCAAAAATAAAAAAAAAATAAAAAAATAGGAGGGGCCGGGAAGTAAAGAGGAAGCATTCTGCTTTCCTGGTATAATTTCTAGGAAGATTAATTTCCTGTCTGAATGCCATTCTACTCACACATGATTTCAAAAAGATGTTTTTCTCCTCTACAACAAGAGTGAAATCAGCTGTTTTAACTTGAGGCCCTAGAGTGCAACTCTCAAGTTGCATAGTTATTTATAACTACACAGCAATGCCTTCTTCTGTCATATCAAAGTATGCAAGACCCCGGACAAAGGTCATGAGACAATGACACTTATTTCAAACACACTGCCAATGTAAGACTCCACAACCTTTGGCAGAGCGTTCATATTAAGAATGCTCCAGAAACAAACTAAAGGGTCTCCTGGCAGGAGGGCTCTGATCTTACCTAAGTTCAGCACAGTTCCTAGGAATTCAAAATGTTAGTCTAAAGAGTTGGATTCCAGTTGGATGTTTGTAGTATGATTCATGTGATTATCCCACACAGATATGAATTTGTTCCATAAATATTTACTGAATGTTTCCTACTTAGAAGGCACCACTGGAGAATCTCCTCACTCCTCTCTCCTCACCACACTCATAAAAGGAATGTCATGGCAGATTCCCAGAAGGGAGCCTAAGCCCTTTCACTAACTGCTACTAGATGATGTGCTCTTACAATTGCACCACTCAGAACCTGCAATACACAAATGATTTCAGAGCACAGAGGGGTCCCATCTTCTTGGAAATATCATGATTGGCTGGTTTTTGGTAGAGTGTTTGAAGAAAGAGACAAGCAAGAAAAGAACCAGGGGAGGCCGGGATGGCTCGGTGGGTTGAGCGCTCACTTTGCAGCGCTGGGGACCCGGGATCGAGTCCCGGCCCTGGCCCGTGCGTACCCATGTGCTGGACTGGGAAGTTCCCCCAGTTCAGTTCTGTCTCTGTATCTCTCTCTCTCTGTCTCTGTCAAAAACAACAAAATAAAAAAAAATAAAAAAAGAAAAGAACCAGAAAGGCTTTATTCCTAGAGTGTAGACTCTTAGAGCTGAATCTTCAAGGGTCTTATTCATTATAGTTTTCACCAAGTCTAGAACAATGCCTGTCAAAAAGTAAATGCTCATTAGATATTTTTTTTTTATAAAAGAATAAAGGGAAGAATGACCTTACATCTGTTTCTTACTTGGCCATCATATAATTTGCTTCAAGATATTCATTGACCTTCAGTTAACCTAAGGACTAAGTCTAGGCCACCCAAAGTGGCCAATTTCCCCTCCTTCACAGAGCCAGATGAGGCCCCCAAACTCTATGTCACAGATCGTCTTTAGGGAAAACTTCTTTCACACTGTCTCAGCTATCAGTTATAAATTCCTTATTTTGCAACCTACTATGTTACAAAGCAATCCTTAACCAGCATATGGAAAAGGGAGACAACTTGAAGTTTCACTTAACATCTAATGTTTGTGCCTAAAATGAAACAGAGCCAATGTTGTAGTTCTGAGAGGTCCAGGAAGTTCTCCAGCCTGGGGCCACCAGATAAATTACAGAGCTGAGGAGTCACCCACCAGCTGTGCTCACCACCACACCAGACCCCAATTAGAGGGCAGATGGGCTCCAGTGGGCAGAACCTCAGGACAGAACTGCCGGAAGAACCCTGGCTAAACAGAAGGATTCCTGACTTACTGACACCCTGGGAGTATTTAAATGTCAGGATTTCCTAGTACATTTTAAAATAGGTTTGTTTAAGTGAATGTAAACCAGATTTAAGATATTTTGTGAGATCATCCATTAAGCTCAAGTAAGATTTGCTTATAAATAAGAGTAAGAGGAGGCCACGTGGGAGAACCAAATCTATCTTCTAAAGGTATCACGAAGAAACAAGATGTGTGTATGTGTGTGGGGGGGTGGGGGGGTGGGGGGGGCGTTGTTATTATCCAACAAAAAGAGGACAATGTCTAGAATGGTCCAAAGTCAAGGGGAAAAAAAAAAATAAAGAAGAACCACTTTTTCCTCTTTTACTCTCTGCACTTAGCACGCTGCTCCACCCTCATGCCAATTAAAATAAATAGCATAAAGAAGCTATCAGTTTTTACTTTAAATCTATGATCCATCTCGAGTTATTTTATGTGATTTAACCTAAGGCTGAGTTGCCCTTTTTTCCATATAGATAAGCAATTGTTCTAGCATCCATTTTTAAAAAACTCATCTATTCTCCATTGAATTAGTTTGGCCCCTTTGATGAAAATCTGTTGACTATACATGTGTGTCTCTATTTCTGGACTCTCTAGTCAGTTCCATGAATCTAATGTCTATCCTTACATCAGTCAATGCCACCCTGTCTTGATTTCTATCACTTTACAGTAAACCTTGCAATCAGGTAGTACAAGCCCATCAACTCGTTTTTTCCCCAAAATATTATTTCCGTTACTCTGAGTCCTTTGCATTTCCATGTAAATTTTAGGATCAGCTTGTTGATGTTTTAGTTAAAAATTCTGTAAACATTCTCTTGGGATTTTGATTTGAGATTACATCGAACTTTTACGTCAAGTTAGGGAGAGGATATCTTAACAATGTTAAGTCTTCTAATCCTCAAATCTGATATCTATCTTCATTTACTCAAGGGACCTATCAGACTATAAATTCTAGAGCTACTATTACCTTATGTGCCAAGAGAGGAAGAACAGTTGGAAATCAGAAAGCCTCTGCAGAATAGTTTACAAGTTTACACAGTTCCTTTATGTGTTTTGCGTGTAATGGATTCTACTGGCAGATAAAGGTTTAAAACACACAGATCAAGAAAGAGGTTGGTGTGAAACCCCAACCCAGGTACTTTTTCCCCCAATTCAGATCCTGAGGTCTTTGCTACTGAACAGCTTGCTAAAAAGTAAGAATTAAAGGGAGATTGTCAAGAGAGAATTGATGAGGAAGCAGTGTGAGCCGAGTTACAGGACAACCATCTACTCGTGAAAGCTAAGCTTCCTAACTCGTCCTCATTCTCAGACAGGATCACAGGACAAAGAAGAGCCAATAAAAGGAAACAAAAAGAAACTCAGAGCAGGGAAAAACCCTTCTAGGAAGGACCTAACTGGAGAAATGCCAAGAGAGGAAATGGGGCAGGGCATACTATAGGAGCCCCACAGGGCACAGCCAAGGGCAGAACCATGGCCACCGGGATGCCTGGGAATTTCCAAGAAGGAAAAGGCTCAGGAGGCGGGCACCATTGTAATTTCCTTTTCACTCCACACATGGAAAAATCACTCACCTAAGGAGCTTTAAAAGGCCGTGGCAGTGAGTGAATACGCTAATCACTTAAGAAGGTCTCTCAATATATAAAAGCACATTTGGGTTAAGGAGAGAAGTCAGTTCTAAAAGTTTCAGTAATGGGAGGATTACATTCAATGTAGAATAAATACAAACCATATCAAGCTATGTGCATAAGTCCTCATTGATCCCAGGTGTCTGTGGGTGGTTAGTCTAAATCTCAGTGCAGCTGACACAAAATTCAAGCTCAGCTCCTAGGAGGGTCAGATCCTTTGTTTTACTCTTAGTGGGTGATTATTCTCTTCTCTGTTTTTCTACATCTTGCAGATTATCAACAGTGAACACCTGTTACTTCTGAAATTAAAAAAATAAAACTTTTCAAATGGCAATCATGGAAGTATGCTATCTCTGTTGCAGCAGAGCTCAGAAACTGGCCACATAAATCCAGGCAATATGGATCGAAGTGGCCAGGCCATGAGGTACAAAGCCCTTGGCTTTGGAAGAGTGAGCAGCTAATACAGTAGTATTTGTAAACACCGCAAAAAAAGGCTGTAAAGTAAAAACCTTCCGGGCTTCACAAAATTGTTTTTCTCCAATACATCTCTGGGCTCTGTGACAGCTAAAATGAAAAGGTTAGCCTCAGAGTTGGAAAGTAAGTTACCAAATGTACAAGAGTAAGGAAGGGAGACAGAGCTGATACAAAAAACAGAAGTCCAAGACCATTTACCATCCAGCCTTTATATGTCACACTGGCTCGCATGTCTGCACATGGCAGTTCTCACAGCCTCTGCCTGCATGTTCATGTTTCCAATCTCCACCTCCAAACCTGAACCCAGAACCACAGATAACATCATCCCTCTTCTTCTTCTCCAGCCAGGCCAGGAGCCAAGCAACACATCATACAGCATGAGTTTTTATAGATCAGTAGAGATGTGATAACCAACTTTAAAGTCAAGAGTGCAGCTGATTCTTTTCTGAAGTTCAGAGTTTATGGAAAGCACCATGCATGCATCACCAGGGTTCTGGCAATGTAGCGGGTGCCCAGAGCCTATAGCAACATATTCAAGGTCAGTTCGTACAACATGCTTGCTTGCCACGCTGGTTGACTCCCGACCCATTGCTTTTCCAGTCATATCACAAAGACAGCCTTCCTCCTTAGAAACTTCAAAGCTCAAAAAACTAATTTCAGATCTTTCCAAGAGGAAGCTGGCCATTCAAGCATTGGTTTTTGGCAACTTTGTGTTCTGAAAGCATTTAAGAAAAGCTGTCAAACTTAGTAAATAATTTCCAATGCCTTTTCCTAGAAAAACAGTACTTATTTTCTTTAAAAAAAAAAAGTTAAGTAGCAGCCTCATCAAGGGGACAAGACTCCCCAATTCTGTAAAGCTCTACTCTGATGAGGAAAGTAGTGGCATGCATTAGAACAGAGTGTTCTTGAAGGCACAGCCATTTGTCACCGGGCCTCTATGTAGATCCATCACCGGCACAGAGCAATAAAGATCACAAAGCCAGGCCACATGCCACGCTGTCTCCATTGCACGTGACCCTGCCGTGCCTAAACTATGCTTAACTGGTTTTCAGCTAGTGTCTTAGTACTTGGCCCTCCATGGAAATGATGTCTATTTGAAAATAATCATCTCAAAATTTAGTCATGAGATTCTTCAAAATAGATGTTTAAAAATTAAAGACATGAAAAGATCAGTGAGCCTTCAATAGGCATAGCATAAATTCATTTACCAATTTGAAATCCTGCAAGTAAAACCATGTCCAATTAAAGAAAAAGCTTCCACTTCCAAAGGTCCACTCATATCAATGTGGGTGGATCCCACCACATGTGCCTCTTTCTTCCCCAGGACAACTTGTGGTCACTCCTGCAATTCAGGTACCTTGCACCACAGAAGGTGGCCCTATGACTCAGAGGGTAACAGTATCATGGAAAGTTCTAACCAAGAATTAAGGTTTTCCCAGGGCAATGTGAATGCAAGCTTCATTTTTGCAAGGGACAATCAAACCATTAAGGGTGATTTCCAACAACCTCATGGGAGGTCCCTTCAGTACGAGCTGAGTAGAGATGGAATTATGGGAGTTCTCAGTGGCCAGTCATGGCTACGCACCCCAGCCTTCCCCTTGGCCTCAGCTAAAGGCCTGTTTGACAAATCCAGGCAAAGCGACACACATGTGACCTGCTCAGGAGGAAGGGGAACAAAGGAGACTTGTGTAGCCTTGAGTATGCCAATTGATGAATCCACACACTTTCACCCACTTCCGTTGGCCAAGTGAAAGCAATGAGGAAAAACAAAAGCTCCTCCTTTTCTTAAAAAAAAAAAAAAAAAAAAAAAAAGCACAGAAAGTCTTACCTGTCCTAGGTTCTTTCAGCCTTTTGAAAAACATCATTTGTCTTAATGCTCACTGGGATGGTCTATCTATATAACTTGCCCCAGAGCACACTGCACCTATAAACAGAATATTTCTAAACTCCCAAACTTTCACAAAATGCCCTTTTCAATGGCACCATTAGTGAGGAATTGAAGTGCCCTGGCAAGACTGCAAGCCCCCTCAGGTTACCAAATTCTGAACATCAAAATTGTGTTGATATATGGGCTGTGGCAGAGCCTGCACGTTCAGAAAACATGGCCAAGAGCAGCCTGGGAGAACTGTCTTTAAACAATGCTGTCTTTCTTCTGCATCTTTAACTGCTCAAGAACAGTATGCATATTAAATAGCAGGGAAAAGTTACTCAATTGAGGCAAAAATTCCTTTCCCAACAATGCTCCCTCAAGAAGGAATTTCACATTGTGCCCAACTCTAAGTAAGTACGGACGGAGCTGCAGAATGCCAGTGAATATTTGAATCTTTCTTGGCCATTGTTAAGGGCATTTTGTTTTAACAAAATATTCCTTCCCTTGCCTCGCTTTATGAGCGACGCTACTACAAGGTGGCTCAGTTTAGGCACCTGAAGACCAGAGGCAAACACTGCCCTTACCCAACTGGAACCCAGCTTAAGCATTTTAAATCCATGGCGAAGGTGTCTTCTTGTTTTGTGGTGTGCAGGCCAGCCACAATGCCACCCTATCCACGGAGCACACTGGCGACAATGACTATTTGTTCCACAAGGTGGCCTGTTGAGCCATTTTGGCCAGGAAAGTCCTGTTGTGTTCATTTCAGACATGGAAACACCACCAATGGCCGCCATTCATTTTAGACATTCATTCTTCTTCCTCTCACCTGAATTTTAATTTTAAAAGAATTTTTGAAGAAAGAATGCTTACGGAATGGCAAATTTTGGCAGACTATTCTTAATCAGTTGGCATATCTGCACCATCTTTTTCTCAGTTTTAAAATATATGAGCTTAAAGGAAACTTAGTTTCAAGTCACACCCAGGCCATTGTCTTGTTCAGTTATTTTTGTAATAAATAATGTCCTGAGAAACAGAAAAATCAGAGTGCAAATAGAAATGGAGGCCCAGAATAAAAAACATTGTCAAGTTTTTCCTAGAATCTTCCACAAAGTCAACATGGCATGTCTGTAATTCTGCCTTAATAGGTACTAGTAGCAAAGATTAAATCATCTGGGTTTTTCACTGGGCATTTAATCATAAATGACTTTAGACTCCACTACATTCCATCTGCAGAGCTCTACTCTGTGCGACAATAACCCTCACACAGTTGTCTCCAGAATGTATCAATTCCTTTTTGGTTTTGCCAAAAATTCTTTGAACAATTTTTCATGCCAGCTGTATACTCCCCCCACCCTTCCTAAAATGTAATGGATTGCTGACTGATTCATATCTATCCACAAAAAGAACTAAAATAGTGGGGGGAAAGTCCTCCCAATCAGCAAGTTTCATGGAAAACATCTCACCTGGTGTTTTGGGGTCATGTGATACCTGCATATACCTCACACTCCTGTGACAGACACAGGATCCACGTCAGACATGTGATAATCCCAGCTCTGTGGGACACAGTCACCAACCCAGGAACATTTTTAACATTTTCTTCCAGGAGAGGAAGGCATTGCCCAGCAGCCCCCACCCTTTGCTGTGAAAGCCAGTCCCTTTTGCCTGCATTCAAAACTTCTGATCATTGCATTTGCCTAATTCCTGCAGACGTGTCAAGTGGCCCTTCTGGCAGATAATAAGTAGCCACTAAGAGGGCAAGAAAGGACAGGCAAGTTGACAGTGGGGGAACTGAGCACTCAGCCACAAGGGAGCTTTAAAAATTAAGAGATTCAACACTTAAACTGCACAAGGGGTTTGGGGCGATGCTTTGTTGGATCAAGTAGTTCTACTCAGATCCCATAGTGTACCACAGGAGCATAAAATGTTAATTCTGAATTACCAGGAAAAACGTTCTACCACACTCTTTGAAACAAAGAAACAAAAAATATTTAGACAGATTTCCAAAGTGGTTTAAATTAAAATAGTTTAAAGGCTTTCAAGGATAAGAATCTGCTATCTGGAAAGTTTATTCAATGTGAAACATCTCATTCCACAATGAAAATGGACAAAGGAGGTATTGAGAGAGCTCTGTGGTTTCACCATATAGTACTTACTCTTCATAGTGATTTTACTCAGTATCAATGCTTTACATTATCCCAGCTCCCCAGAAAGCCAAAGATGCCTTTCAGTCTTCTCAGCCATGTAAGGTTTGTCCATGGCTTTCTAAGAAATGTCAAATAGTTACTGGAGGTATAAAAATAAACAGCCTTTACATGACCTCAAAGACACAAAGTCTGAACATAATCTCACAGACTGAGTCAGTGGGTGATGCTAGGGGCTGCTCCAATGTGCTAAAGAAATTAAAGCAAAACCATAAACCTACGTGAGAGATATTTAGAAACGAAAGTTCAAGTTAAATATAAAAACTAAAATCTAATTCTCAATTGTATATTTAACCAGTGTAAAATTCTAGACTTTAAGTTTCTCAATTAGAACAGAAAGCTTAGGACTTTTCTTAGTTTCCAACCAGTAAATGAAAACCATCATCACTTGAGTATCAGCAGAGAGAAGCCATAATGTTGTGGATAACAGAAGTACCCACAACCCCACCAGCAAGAACAGAACTTAGAAGGCACTAGAATACATGCCATTTATTTTTTAATACAATTGAACAATAAATGTATCTTCTCAACTATGCACTGCTTCAAGTTCTATTAAGCTGACTGTGGAGTCCCTCAGCATAAAATCACCCACAGCGGGAGGAAATCATTTGTAACAAGACTTGTTATTCCTGAGTGAGCTATGGCTAGTTCAGTCTCAGATGGCTGTGATTTAAGGATGGAACTCTGAGGAACTATTTACAAATGTCATCAACCAAAGATATTGCTGGACCTTAAGAGTATTCTTCTCATCTAAGGGAAGCAGGAGCGCTGTATCCATAGGAGGGTAAGCAGCTGAGAAATACACCAACAGGCATACAAGTCACCCAGATATGCACGGAACGGCCATCCTTAACCTCATCAAAGGTCCATCCATTCAGCCTGTGTTTCACCTCTCCAGACTTAAATTTCTTAAATCAAGTACCCGGTAACACAATTTCCAGTAGAATCGAAAGTTACCCTCCATCTAGAGTGAGGGAGACAGCCAGAGGCTGCTTTATAAGCACCGGGAACAGAGGCAGAGATAATAAAGGCAGAGCACAAAAACACCCTTCTTTTTTGGCTACAGTACAACACAGTCCATCTTACAGATTAAGTGTATTTTAATGAAGCTGTGTATGTGTACTGAACAATGCAAGGCAAAGCAAATAAGAGTAGAGATCAGCAATCCCTAAAAAATGATTCACATCTAATTTTCAAAATTGGATCTATGCAAATTATAGTCCAATCTTTAAAAGCAAAGGCATAGGTAAGCTAAGTAAATGCAGAGTCAATATCCATTTCCAGGAACAGTTAAGCACTCATCATACCATGCATACCATATGCGCACAGGGCTTCTCAAACCTTACCAGGCACACAAATCACTTGGTGAGCTTGTCGAACAGCAGGTTCTGATGCAGGAGCCTGCCAGGTGGAGCCTGTGAGTCTGCCTTTGGAATCTGCTTCCAACTAATGCAGATGCTGCTGGACTTGTGACCCACTCTGAGCAGTGCGGGGGAGGAGGGCCAAGGGCACCTAGCCCTGACTGACCATTGTAGTCACACATGGGGCTCTTGAACAATAAAAATTCTTCTCATCTGAAACCTAATGAGCCAGAATCTTAAGAGATGGGGATCTCGCTGCAACTTCTTTATAAGCTGTCCAGGTGGTTCTGAGGTGCAGCCAGGCTGGTGAACCACAGTCAAGTAAGCATTCTGAGATGCAGGCCACCCGCATACCTCACTCCAGGGAATAGGTCAGCTCTCCGTGTAGACAGATAAAGCCAGCAGATTTGGAAGACATCCATGGGGACAGTGAGTCAGGAAGAGGATGCCAGACTGGTCAACTGGACCATGGTGCTGCCTGGAGCAACTGTCTCCAGGCTGACATCTGTTGTAGAATCTACCATGCCCCTTCTCATGCATTGTAATTGCTTTCCAAAGCCAGCGCTTAGATCATTATCATCGTCTACTTAGCTCATCAAACACACAAAGAGGAAAAGCAGATTTTTTTTTTTTGTTGTTCTAAAAATTATAGATAAGGGGTCATCCATGATGAAAGACTGGAAAGAAGCCAAAAGGCAAGTATGCAGTTAACCAGCCTGATGCCTGCAGGCTGCAATCTTGAAAGGACTCCCCAGCCACACCCCAAACCTCACTACAAAGTAACAATTTTGTTAATAAAAGGGATCAAGTGGAATGTGGTCCTTCAGGGTTTTATATACAAAACTGCTTCTGGAAAAAACTAATAGTTTACTTTCTCCAGGTAGACTAGGGGATAGAGCTCGGCCTATTGGAAATGCCAGCATTTCAGGTTTCTCTATGTCCACTTTGCATTTAACAAGGCACTTCAAATTCTGTCCCATGTATTCAGTCTCTTACTCCCAATGTCTACCCATCTCATTTAAAGTTGCATGCCCTGATCCCCTTCTCTCCCTTATCTTGGCCTTAGCTAGCGAAGGGCAGCACAATTTTCAACAGTGAATTCTCACTTTACTCCTAAACTTGGAAATGCCGTTGCCATAAGAGGCTTTCCTAAGATTGGTTTCAGAAGTGTTGCAATCAGGGTCAATCGTTAGATTCATATTCTGCTCCTCTGTAGTAAATGCCCCAGGGAGGAAGAAAGATCTAAATTCTAAAGCAAGCTTGTCCAACCTGTAGCCCACAGGGATCATGCCGCCCAGGATGGTTCTGAATGCGGCCTAACACAAATTCATAAACTTTCTTAAAACTGAGATTTTTTTACAATGTGTTTTTTAGCTCATCAGCTATCATCAGTATTCATGTATTTTATGTGTGGCCCAAGACAATTCTTCCAGTGTGGCCCAGAAAAGCCAAAAGATTGGACACCCCTGATCTAAAGCTTTCTCAGCTATATGTGGATCACACACACACACACACACACACAACACACACACACACACACACGAAGCAGTAGCAGCTTGTCATTCCTACCATGTGCCACAATGTAACCTGTTCATCTCTCCAGCTTTGGGTCCTAGGAAGGTAAATGTATAAAAGGAATGACTAGATAAATGACTGGAAGTTGCAGGATGAACAACATCCTGTCCTCCTGAAGTTCGGTTTTCTGGCTGGGAGACTGAGAAGGCCTCATCACACAGTATATAATTGCAAGTGCAGTGAAAGAAATTCAGACTCAAAAGCCCAGAGTTGCGCAGCTGGGAGGTGCTGACACCTGTGTTTAGACTCAGGCCTTCCAATGCCACATCAGTATGCCTCCAGTCCTCTATACTCCCTTCTGCACAATACCTGTCAATAGCCTTAAGGGAATGCAGAGGAAGGAAGGCTTAGCTGGGGTGGGCTGTCTGGGGAAGGGCTGGAAGGGGCTGACATCACTTGTTCAGGGGTCTTTGAATAAACCTGCTTAGAATCTACTCACCACTTACCAGTATTAAATAAGCATGGGGGGCGGGGGGGGGGCAGTCTTCTCAGATGTGTCCTTTTTCTTCCTTTTAAAAGAATGTCTTTATCCTTGCATGCTAGGGCTAGGAAGCAACAAAAGCCTAGGATATACAAGAAGGATAGAGATTTCATTTTTCAACAAGAAAAGCATGAGGTGGGGGCAGTTGGAAGTTACTAATACATCTATCACATCTGTAGAAACATGACTCTTAAAATGGCGAATCATCCAGAAAATCCCCCATGGGGTCTGAACCTCTGCCACGTAGTGATTTTTCCTCTTCAAGGGAATAAAGGTTAACAAAGTGTAGCCTTTTTTCTAAATAAGGTCGTACAATCCTTTCTCAGTCAGATTATCTGCTTTCAGAATTAACACGGACAAACCTCCTGCTTGAATAGACATCTCCCTAATTTACTTCTCAAGAGGCACAGGCCTTCCTTTTCTTTCTTTAAACTCTCAGGACCCAGCCAGCTGAGGCCCACTATAAGTGGAGGTGATAATTAAATTTTGCCAAGCACCCATGACCTCAGCCCTGGGGCAGGTCAGCCTGGAAGGCTGTAGGGCCAGGGCACCCCTTCCCTGTGCCCACCCAAATTCTGAGGGGGACACACCACCTCGGGGGTCTTGGGACTATGAGGATAGCTGACAATGCTAAAAGCACTGAGGACAACAGTACATATGAAACCTATTGGCCCTTCTCCTGTCTTCTCGCCTCCTGGTATTTGCCTTCTCAGGAGTAAAGGATCACCCAGGGCAAAGGGGGTGGCGGCTGCATCCCGAATTTAGGCAGATCTAAAAATAACCTACCATATTTTCCGGCGTATAAGACGACCGGGCATATAAGACGACCCCCTAATTTTACAGTAAAAACATAGGTTTAGGCCTATATTCGCTGTATAAGACTACCCCTCACTTCCGAGGCAACACCAGTTCTTTTTTTAATTAAATTTTTAATGAATGACATTTTTCGAACATACCATAATATACCATACATTGATACGATAAATGAAAGGTCTCTTCACAAATGGCAATGCCATGAACTTGACCGAGAAACAAGAAATCCAAAA
>PVKE010002414.1:0-83602 GCA_004027555.1 Craseonycteris thonglongyai | reverse complement strand
TCTCCCTGCCCATTTAATTTTTGAATGAGTAAACATTCTGTGAGGTTTTGGGCAGATTCTCCTTTTCTATATTTTACCAGGTTGAGGGACAAGAGTGGGCTTTGGGGGCTAAGGAGTCTGCCAGGCCTGGGCTCAGCAAGCAGTCCAGATCTAGAGATTTTGTGTGGTAGCATTCGCCTTGACTGTTGATGCTATGAAGCAGGCCCTCGGAGCCGAAGAGCCAGGCTGTAGCAGGCTGGCCAGCAAGAACGGCGCAGGAGAGAGCTCAGTCTATATGTCCTGTCAATGGCCCCAGACCGTTCCTGAGTTAGAAGTCCAGGCTAGATGCTGTGTGTGGAGGGGCAGCTGAGACCAAACAGCAGAAATCGCGTGTCCAATCTGATCAGCAGGTCAGGAGCAGAGGTTCCAGGCAGCCATTACAAGCTGAGCTAGACTGCTTGACGATAGGCCTTCTTACCACCACCTTCCTCCCCTAGAAATGACCGACTCCGTGGTTGCCCAGTGAGGTCATGGTCCGCAACGTACTTCTTCCCTGCAGAAGTCTCTTCTACACATACCTGCAATTTGAGCATTAACCACGCTGGCCTTCTTCATGAAAGTATTTCCTGCTTCCTAAGACTCATGGGACACATGATGGCAGCTCCACTTTAAGAAGAGTCACCCCATCCCTATTTCTTTCTTGAATATTCTAAGTGCTTCTACAAGGAGGCTGGGAGTGCGAGAAATATAGTAGAAACCCAGATTTATATTTTAGGGAGCAGGAGGTTATGTGCACAGAAACACCTTTTGCTGGATTGTACTTTAGATACCTCAATAGCTTAAAAACAGAATTTGAAGGTGAATTATAACCCTCGTTATTACTCAGAACTACAGTTCAGATAGAAAGTTGGTGGTTTTCCCATACCTTCACCAACCAGTAGCCTCCGGAACAAAGTACAGCTTGCACCTTATACTGGCTGACTTTAAGGGGCCACACTTTTGCACAGACAGTATGTTGCCACAGATTCCAAGCTGGTGGTAGCGTATCCTCTTTCTGCCATTCCCAGTAGCCTGTGAGCTGACTGAATGCAGATTGTGAGCATGAAATGGCTTGAGTTGTTACATTTGGTCGTAATGACTGTGGGTCAGAGAAGGTCAATGGGAAGAACACCCAGGACCTTGCAGATACAAAAGGGTAGTTTCTAGGCAGCCCTTCAGATGCCCCCAGGTGACTCTCCCCAAAGCCCACAGACTAGAAGAAGGACTTGGGTTCATTTCCTCTGGGGCTCCCATGACCTTGTTTAATCTCTAGGCATAGATATGAACGTTCTATAAACTCCTTGAATGAGAGTCCCCATTGTGCATCTGTGTGTGTGAGTGTGTGTGTGTACACACACGAGAGAGAGTCCATGAGATTATAATTGGTGTTGTCTTGTTTCCATCAGGACTTTAACATGGACAGCTAATACCCTGATTGCTGATGGGAAAGTCCTGCAGTAACAAACCTGCCCAAAAGCTTCAGAGTGAAGGGATATGAAATTCTGACCTTTCTAAAAAAGGAGACGGCACTACTTTAAAGTTCGTTCTTATTCAGTTGACTTATTTTACTGTCACTGAGGAAGGGCAAGGAGGCCACCTAGAGCCAACAGGATGATGGTGGCTGCTTCCATTTGTTCTTGAAACCGCAGGGTTCTGCTTCTGCTCTCAGTTCTTCATGCCTCCCAGCTCAGTCCCCAAAGAAACCCACAGTCCCTCATTATCATAGTTGAACAGATAGTTTTGAGCAGTTTTTTGGATTTCTGTGTGATGCCAGATGAAAATTAACCCTCAGGGGGACTGTCTGTTATTCTGAAACCAAAATCTTCGTTTTGGTGTTTGGAGACCCCGCCCCTGCCTGGAATGAGGTAGCTGTCATGATTTTCAGCATTTCCATGCCCTTTAGGCAAAGAGGCACACGGGTGAAGTCTGCTCCGAGGAGACGAAGTGGACAGTTTTAATGTCTCATCTCTCTTTAGTTCTTAATATTTTAGGTACTTGCTTATCAGAAATTATTGTTTAATATTTAGAAAAAAAATGTTATACATGCTCAGTGATTTGCGGAGGGCAGTCATAAGTAAATATACATGAATGAATGATAATTATCATGAATCATTACTTTCTGACCTGCTACACATTACCTGATGTGTTTTTTTATTGGTCTTCTCCACTAGAATATAAGTTCTATGGGGGCAGGAATCTTATTTTAGCTGACACATTTTTCTGCAAACGGGGATATGGTAGGCATTTAATACATATTTGTTCAATGAATGGATCACCCGTGGGGACTTAGTGAACAACGATGGCAGCAACATTAAATTCCACTTCCGAGAGTATTTCTGAAGAGCTTCTGTCTTTAACTACTCCAGCCTGCACACACTGCCTTGAAAGTTAATATTTATTGAATGGGCTACTGTGTTCCAGGTACTGGGATAGAAGTTTGTTGACACATGAATGAGTCTTTCATTTACAGTCCCATGAGGTATGCATTACAATCATACCCAGTTTGTTAATGAGGACACTGAAGTTTACAGAGGTTACGGACTGACCCAAGAACACAGGGCGAATGAGGTGAGGGGTCAGGTTTTGACTCTAGGTCTGATCAATTCCTTAAACCTTTAAAGCCTTCCCATGTCATTCTTGGACTTGTTTATACACCCATCCAGTCAACCACCCTGCTCTTACTGAGGGCTGTCTCTGGGTCAGACATCATGCTGGGTGCCTGGCAATATGGGCCCCTGACTTTTCTACATGCTAAGGAGGGATTTGGGGAGGAGCTGTGGGAGGGTCTATAAGTTTTGATCAATTTACTTCACTAGTGTTCCCGATGGAGGGAGGGCATGGTGAGCGGTAAAATGCCCCATGGCCAGATCAGAGTGACAGTCTGTTTGAAGGGAGGTGGCTGCTGCTTCCCAAACAGACTTGTACTGTGTTCTGAAACGGAGCTCTTGTCTGTTTCCCTCCAGTCAAGTTCAACTCAAAACTGTCCCTGAAAAGAGTGGCCCAGTCTGTGTTTTACCTACTTCACTTCTTAAAATGGATGTTTATAGGGAGTTGTTTGTGGTTACAAGAGGAAGAAGGAAGCTCCTTAATATATTGTTAGCCCTGAATGTGTTACTTCTCATTGCTTGTCATCCTCACGGGCTGATTGGCCTTCAGAACTGCTCGTTGGCTTATATTTAAGGCTGTATTGTTTTCCTGCCACTCCTGTGGCTTCATCACCCTCATGTCGTCTCTGGAAGATGCCTCTAGCGAGAGCAGAGGCTGACATGATCCTCAGAAAGCAGGCTGTGGAAGAACCTGGACCGCCTTCCGTCCTTGCTGCTTTATTTGCAGACACAGTTTTAGAATATTTATATTAACTTACTGAATTCAGGGCTAGATGGGCTTTACCATCAAACTCTCACTGAATTATGTGAAAATTCCTATAAAATAGAGCATCATGATCAGAAGTGTTCTCCCATTTTTTTTTCCTTCACTTTTTTTTTTTTTTTCATAGGCTGCGGGACACATTGCAGCAAATATTTCACACGGGAGTTTGTGCCACTATAATAATTAATGCCAGAAAGTTATGTGAAGGTCTTCCTGTATTAAGTAAACTCACTGAGAACGGGAAGGTGAACGGTGGGAGAGTTGAGAAGAAACCTGCTGTAAAAATGACCTCAGATTTCAGACATATAAACTGCAAGGGGAAAAGAACCCACATATTTTTATCTTTACTGAGAAAGGTTACTGTTTTTCTATGACAATAACAGAATAGCAACATCTTCAGTTAGCAAATAAGTGCAAAACTGTGGGATCAGATGCTTATAGATGTTGCAAGGAAAAAATAAAATAAAATAACAAGGAACTGTGCTTTGCCCAGCATTTGCTCACTGCCCTTCTAGTGATTAGATTCTGTCAATCTGTTTTTACACAAAACACCATTAGGAGTTAAATCTTCAGTACTTCTGAGGGGCAACCAAACTTGAATGCAGCTAGAGATTGCAGTTACTCTACAGGTCGTGTTATCATGGGGGTGAATTATAGGTTTTGGCATTTAGCTTTGTAAACTGTGCTTACCTAGGGATTTTCATAAACCAAGGATTGGTGTTTTATGTTTTCACTTCCTAAGAACATACAGCATTTTTTACACTGAGACTTTATTAGTTGTCCATATGGCTTCATCAAATCGCAATTCCTAAGATAAGATGTACAAGGACTGGGACTAGTTATATTCCAACCAGGGGAATAATATCTGTTTGTAAGTCAGTATCTGCCAAGAAAAAAAGAAAAAGAAAAAAGCTCCTAAGGGTCCTTTGTGTTCCCTTTAAGTAAAGAGCTCTTTTTCTTCAAACTTCAAATAAACTTTTATCTTCCGCAAGTTAATGTGAGACCTTCAGTGCATCTAACAGGGACCGAACTGGAGGGACAGTAGGTTGACTCCGCATTAGAAAGTGCAGGGGAGGGGCCAGGTTGGGCACAGAACTTCCCAGCTGGGTGATGCCTGGCAGACCACAGGGGCACTGTTTCCCTCCACTTTTTGTGCAACCCCAAGCTCCCCTCTCTGTCCTGCTTTGGTCACGGTTCTCTCCCACCTGCAGCAGGAACCTCTATTGAATATTCTGACCTCATTCTCTGGGTGTTGCTCTCAGGATGTCACTGCAAGGTCTGTGTACAGAGTAGGTGACAGAAAAGGCTGCACTGCGGAGCTGAGGTCCACGTGGCTGAGCCGGCGAGGAGAGCAGCACTGAGTTTGTGTCTCTCCGTCAGTTCTTGTCTGGGCCACTAGCATAGTCCTCCACCTGCAGTCTCCAACGGGCCCCAGCTGGCCTCTTAGACTGCCTCTGATCCGGCATCTTGCCTCTCCCACGCCTGCCCCTGCTTTTCTCTCTTCAATGCCTTAAAGACAGAGCCCAGCCCTGGTCTAGCATCTGCCGCATTTCATCCCACATCTGTGCACCCCACCTTGTTCTCTATGCTCCAGCGACATGACCTTCTCTAAGCTTCGCTTCCATCTACCAAAGGACGTTTTGATATGAAATTCTCTGTGCTCCAAAGGCACTGCCTTCAGCCCTCACCTGTACTGTCCCAAGTGTGGCATCGCAGCTCATCCTTCATGCCTCAAGGAAGTCTTCCCAGCTGTCATTACCCTCCTGTGTGCCGTCACAGCGGCGGACACTTCTCTTTCCAAGCACTTCATCTTACGTGTGGCTTCATGTTGGCTTCTGTGCCGTTTGGTCAGTACCTGGCTCTCTCCAGTAGATGAATAGCCTCGTGAGGTCAGGGACCACTTCTGTGGGACTTGTCATTGCATCACCAGTGCGCAGCATTGTGCCTGTCACAGAGGAAGCATTTGATAAATCTCTGTCAAGATGAGGAAAGGAGGAGAGGATGAGGAAGAGTGCTAGAGACAGAGCATGTGCACAGATGCAGACAAGAAGGAAGGAGGGAAGGAGAGTGGGAGAAAGAGAGAGAAACTCACTCTCAGCCTAGGGAAGAGAGTGATGGCATCGCTCTCCATTTCTACCTCGAAGACTGCATTTCATTGAGTCTGAGATTCCGTCACTTTATGGTACACAACTGCTTTGCATATCACAGAGGAAGAACACTGCCAACCCACCGAGGATGCACTGGGGATTGTACACATCAACGTTTCAGATGATAAAGTGTGGCCACACGTGACTCTTAGAACCGCCGCACGTTCTAGTTAGATTGCACTAGATCTGGGGGAAAGGCGCTAAATCAACAGTGGAATGGACGTGGGTTGAAGAAGGATGGCCACAAGGATGGTGCTAGAACCTGCCAATTTCTGAATAGCAGAATGTTGCCATAGCAGTGCTTCTTTGTTCTTTCTGGTAATGTGACATGGATCGGGGCATGTCTCATCTCACAGGTGTGCCATTCTAGGTCCAGGGGATTGGGATGCTGAGGGGCAGTGTACGGTGTGGCCAGAGGAAGGCATCCGGGTTCCCAATGGTGTGCACTATCCAATGCGCTAGCACGTTACAAGTCGCAGAACATGTCACCCAAGAGGTCCCCAAGCACCTTGTCCCCTCCGCCCCTACAGAGCAGAACAGCGATGCATCGCGCCTCAGTGGGATTACATGTTCCCCAGACATTTCCAATCCCCACTCTTAATCTGGCCCCTCTCCTTGTGTGATAATGAAATCGTAAGGTTTCTGGGCTGGGTGTATGTATGCCCCCCACTTCCCTACACTCTTCCATTGACTCTCTGTCTTTCTTTTTTTAAAGAAAAGATTTATTTTATTGTTTGAGAGAGAGAAGGGGGAGGGCCCAGAGCAGTCTCCATAGCTGTACACCATTAGTTGTGACGTGGTTTCATTCCACACAGGTTAGATGTGGGGTCACATGGGGCAAATACCAAATAGGGGGCCTCCCCCATGGAGGTGAGAGTCCTCGCTGCTGAGTGATCCCGTCAGCTACCAGCTGTACTGCAGCTCAGCATATAGGGTTGCATGGTCTGGGGCCAGGATTTGATCCTTGGCAAGTGCTCAACCTGCTAAATGATCCTGGCTTCTCCTCCATCTTCCTTTTTAACCAGCCAACACATTTTCAACACCAGTTACTCTGCTGTGATGAGTACCTCTTCCCTTCTCTCCTCTGTTGCACGTTTTCTTCATTCTTTGTTCTTTTCATAGGTCCAATAGCATGTCCGTTCCACCAGCTTAAGTGTAGCACCTCAAATCCATAGTCCTCCAGTTGTGTCTAGAGATGAACACATGAATACTGTGGCCCTTACAAGGCTCTCTCAGTCTCTGTGATCTTAGAGCCATAGAAACATTAAAAAAACAGCTGGATCTGATAGGATCTGCAGAGATTGTCTTAGCTAATGAGCTCACTGAACAAATGAGCAAGCTCTCTAAGGGGCGGGAGAATGATTTACCAAAGGTGACCCAGCTGGTACTGGTGGACATGGGACATGACCCTCCAGGCAGCCATGTCATGGTCTCCCCAGTGTACCAGGCTGACTTCATTCTTTTTTATAAAGATTTATTTTTGTTTTTGACAGAGAAGGAGATACAGAGACAGAGACAGAGAGAAGGGGGAGGGCCCAGAACAGTCTCCATAGTTGCACATCATTGGTTTTTCCACATAGTTTCATTCCACAGGTGGGCAGGGCTGCACAGGGCAGGAACTGGGCCGGGGTCTTCACCCTGGTGGGCACTGAACTGGGGGCACTCCCCAGCTCAGCATATGGTTCCGTACGGGCTGGGGCCTGGACTCGATCCTCAGTCCCTGGGGCTGCAAAGTGAGTGCCCAACCCACTGAGCCATCCCGGCTTCCCCCTGACATCATTCTTAACAACACCAGAGACAATAGATTCCTGTACCTTATTTTGAGTTTCTAGTTACCCTGCCTTCTGAGTTTTGCAAACCTGTTTTGAAAAAGAATCATCTTCCTTTTGAAAGCTTTTCTTTTATTTTACATTAAAAAAATATGAATATGAATTCCCTTACAAGTTTAGTGCTTATAATTTTCTTGAAGTCACTGGCTTCAAGACTCTTTCTTGCTGTCTTTTAAATTTAAATTCACTTTCTTAGAAATAATCTAGAGACCTGGGACATTTCTTTTCTGTCTTGTCTTAAGAATTCTTCTTCCTTGAAGATCTAGCCTTTGTCTGTAAGCAGATTGTCTTAGTCTGTTTGGGCTGCTATAGTGAAAATAGCACAGACTGGGTGCCTTAAACCACAGACATTTATTTCTCACAGTTCTGCAGGCTGGGATTCCAAGATCAAGATGCCGGCAGATTCAGTGTCTGATGAGGGCTTGCTTCCTGGTTCATAGATGGCTGTCTTCTCCCTGGATGCTCACATGATAGAAGGGGCAAAGGAGCTCTTTGGAGTCTCTTCTATAAGGACAGTAGTTTCATTCATGAGGGCTCTGTCCTCATGACCTAATCACCTCACAGAAGCTCCACCTCCACATACCATCACACTGAGGATTAGGTTTTAATATAGAAATTTTGAGGAGACAAGAACATTCCGTCTGTAGTGCACGGAGGGTCTTTCTAAGTCATGAAGGCTGTTGGGAAGCCCTCAAGGAAGATAAAGGTGAGCAAAGGCATGGGATGAACCTTTATTGTGGTCCTACTATGTGCCTTATGAACATGGCCTCATTTGAACCCTCTCAACCATCATTCGTCCAAATGACTTTTATTTTACAGATAAAGAAAATGAGGCACAGACAGGTCAAAATAATGAATCGGCAGGTCACTCAAGGAGTGAGGGCTCTAACCAAGACTCAAACCCAAATCTGTCTCTGTAGGAAGCCTGGTATTCTCATAGTCTGCCATGGCAGATCCAAGGACTTGAATTGTTCATAATGTGTGGCTAGTGTGGTTTTTGAGCTGTTAGTTTAATTATTTATCTTTTACTGAGGATGAATAACACAATCCAGTAATTTCCCTAAAGAGATTTGTAAATTGTCTCTTTCATCTTCTATCTTATCTGAACATCTCTGGGAATTTATCATCAACAGCTGAAATCTTCCTTGGGTTAAGAGTTCATAGTCACTACCAAAACTGAGTGGAGGTGGGCAGAATGAAAGGGTTTGTTTCGAGTGAAGCGGGAGTGGGGGACCTCACCACTTCTTCGGCACACGAAGTCACCAGTTGTGTTTTAATCATCCCAGCTGATGGGGACCTTTGATCCCCCAAATCCTGGAGGATTTTCTCAATGCAAAGGCTGCGTTTCAGTCCTTCAGGACATCCACACCACTTCTTTTAGAAGCAGGAGCATCTTTGTGTTTGTCTTTGAATGAATGTATTGTTTCCCCTCTATTCAACTTGGAAAATGGAGGTGACAGAATGGTCACAGCATCGAGCACTGAAGCCTTGTCTGCTTTCGAATTTTTTCCTTAATCTGCACTAGCAACACAGATGGCTTGAATTCCAATGATGACTCAACCCCGTGATGCCCAACATCGTCTTCATCTCATCTCTGTTTCAAAGCTCTGTCACTCAGTGTTTCAGAATGCGGACAAACCATATGCTTTTGACTCATGCTCAAGTTGAAGACATTCTCTGAAAAAATATCACTGTTTTATTATTTTTGAAGATTGTGATGCTGTTTATATAATGATAGCCGCTGCTTCCATTCAGATTTCTCCTAAACATTTTTTTTCAAAAGGACTTTCATGTATGTTATCTCAGTTCTGTAATCCATTTTTCACACTGAAGCCAGTCATCTTTAAAAAAAAAGAAAATCAATCGGATGCTATCAGATCCTTGCTTAAAATCCTCATCCACTTCTTGTTGCCATCAAAACAAATGCCCAGTTCTTTTCCATGGTTTGGGCGACCCCTGCCCACCTCCCTCCTCAGGCCCATGCTTACTCCATCGTAGCCATGCCGATTTTTTTCCTATTCCTGAAATTCATTGTTACGATGCCAGAGTCTGTGCATTTGCTGCTCTCTATGCCTCGAATGCTTTTGGTGCAATTGCCGGGTGGCTGGCTCCTGGATACCTAAAATTGGTGTCAGCTGGATGAGTCCTCACTGCCTGGGTAGTGCTCATGGCTCTGTTGGCTAATGTTGCAGCCCTAACTCTACCCTCTCTGTCTCTCAGATCTTCTTTGACTGCACATCTTTCCACTCTTATTCTATTCTTTGCTCTACTGGATATTTGTTGTAGGCCTTGTGTACTGTTGAAAATATATTCAGTGATGTTCCCAGAGGCTGAAGTGGCCTATCTTTGGTTTGTCTGTGAGTTTCCCCTTCAGTGCTCTTGACTTGGATGGTGAAAAGATATAAGGGTCAGCAACACAGTGGAAAATATACTGGACTCTGACTTAGGGTATATGTGTTCACAATTAGCCCACTGCTAACCAGTCACCTCTCTGGGTCCTATAGTTTCCTCTTCTGGAAAAAGTAACACAGCCACTTCTCTAGGTTTTACAGCTTCCTCTTCTGGAAAATGAGATGCTTTTGAGTGCATCACATTTCTTTTCATTCATGACCAGAGTTTTCAGACATGACCATGATACCTTGTGTGGTCACCAAATCGAATGTCTTTGTGGTAATCAAAAGATAAGACTAAATAAATCTAACAAGACTAAAATGAACATGGCTTTTTATTTCTAATTACTTCTATGTTTTGCCAAAGATTCAAGACCATGTGAGTGGTCCCAGTCCCATGTTATGTGGGTCCATTTCCTTCTTGTAATTGTGTTTAGCATGTCTAACTGGAATAAATTATAATTTAAAAAAATGGGACATTTGTGGGTTTGTGTGGCATGCCAGGTGGCTAGATCTAAACTGTGAGATGGTTGCATGTAATGAAGGACACACGAGGTGCATTTTCTAGTCCTCTGTCTTGAGGTTTCTCTGGAGAACTTGCCAATTCAATATTTCATCTAGTTCTTTTTGTTTGTGTTTTTGTAGAAAATAAAGGTAGGAAAATATTGTCAATATTGTTTTAAAAAGAAAAATGCAGTATGCACTTTTGAGAACCATAATTAATGCTGGGATTATGCCAGGATCTCTTGCTAGATTTTTATAAAACCTTTCCTACTGTCTCAATAGCAAATTGCAAGGAGATCAGTGACTTCTGCTCTCTGGAAATGACAAATGAGGTCAAACTGAATTTCTAAAGCATAGAAGAGTGTTTCAGACTTTCAAATACTCCAGAAATGTTTGTCTTCAAGTTTTCCTTTGTGCGTGTGTTTATCATCCAATTTGTGTGAAACAGAACAGCTAAATAACAAGCCACATTGAATGACTTTCTTCCTGATGGTCATGACATTTGGCTGATTGGATGTCCCTTTCCTTGGTGTCCTGGTATGTTTTGTGATAGATATATGATGTAGCTGATTGTATCTCTTATCTCTTAAACTAAGTAGTAGATTCATTATATGTCTTTGGATACCTGAACAGTGCCTGTTTTGGTGCCACAACTATAGGAGTTTACAGTTCTTTAACAGCTTTTTTTTGTGTCATCATGTGAAGTTAGCTCTCTCTGAAGACATGCTGAATTTATAACAGTTAATGTTCTTGAAGGAGATTACCGTAATTACCAGCGATCAATGCGTAATGTTCTTTCCTCCAACCCCACCTTTGCCCTTTCCAAGACAGGATGTAGAAGAACAAAAGTCAGTGATAGCAGCTTTCTAGTGAGCTTGATGTAGTTTACAAGAAAACTGATTCTGGCCTGGCCTTTGAAATATACCGTGGCTCATAAATGCCCTGTTTCTGTGTATTATCTGGATGTCAGTTGCTCAATTGTTACTACATTTTTACACAACGAATCAGGTTTCCTTTGAAGATGTACCATGTTCTCACTTAAAGAAAAGAAATTACTAGGAGAAAAAAAATCATCCGATTCCTCCCTCTCTGTTTCTCACAAGGGCAGTCTGTTCAGTTCAGTAGGAGAGCTGGTGATGGGTGTGAATGGTAGCAGAGTGATTGAGGTAGGGTGAGGATTCCACACACATGAAAAATAAAGGTACATCTTGAAGAGATGAATCATCCCCCGGATCCCTGCTAATTAATAGCATAGTGTAACAAAGGAAATCAGTAAAACGTGAAGGTATGTTTTTCAAGTCACATTCATCAAACATGGTAAAGTCGTTTCTGAGCTTTCTGAGTCCCTGTATATTTTAAATATGATATATGGATTTTCCTTTTTTATTGTTGAAATGTGAAAATGTTTTCGAAAGAAAAAGTGTGCCTTTATTGCCATTTTTTTAAGTATTGAAAGGGATGAAAAGGAACGTGTAATAAGAGCAGTATATTTTTATGTCAGAAGTAACCTTTCTATGGTACTCTTTAGATAAAACTGAATATTGGGTAAGAAAGGGAAAGATAAGTAGTTCCCTTATTCATCTTAGTCTGAAATCTATTTTGCTCACTGCTGGTTGTTGGCATTGTGTGATGATCTGACATAGTACCAGATCAGATGATCGGAAAAGAGGTAGAGTTCTGATTTAATAGTTACTCACCAAAATTTGGCCCTTATCTCTATATCACAGAAAAATAAGTAGTTGTTAAATTTCAAATCCTGTAGTGTTTCTCATTTATCATCAAATTGTGGATGCACTTAGCTGCCTAGAGTCAGGGGATCCAATAAGTCCTGTCACATAAGAAGAAAAGAAAAAATACCGTTGGATAATGGGTTACGTTCTCCCCCACAATGATTTATTTCTGTCACAAGACTTAATTTTATCATGAGGCAGATGCGCTGTCTGTATCAGTATATTCATTTTTGCATTTATCTGCTTCATTAAAAGAAAAAAGAGAAAGAAAGAAAAACGTACCCAGTGCCTATATGGGGATATATTGGGCTTTATTATATGCCCCAATGACCCAATTATGTGCCACTTAATCACTTCTTTAATTCCCACTTTTTTATGACTTGAAAACTTCCTTAACTATTTTATAAAGTGGATCTGATGGGGAGGGGCGCCACGGCAAATGAACTTGCACAGGGTAACCGTTACAGCGACAGAAGGTGTTAACAGCAGAGCTATCTGGGACCAGGCATCTGAGATTCATGTCAGAGGGAATAAGCAGAGCTTACCGGGGTTATCACGCGATACCTGGGATGAAACGGTGACAGCCTCTGTTATGAATTAATTTTGTTTTACCTTCCACAAAATCTGCCAGGTAGACATATATATGAAAAGGAAGGGGGAAGAAGGGCAAGGAAGGAAGGAAGGGAGGAAGGAAGACGGAAGGAAGGAAGGAAGGAAGGAAAGAAGGAAGGAAAACAGGGAGGGAAGCAGGAAGGGAAGGAGGAAAGAAGGAAGGAAGGAAGAGAGGAAGGAAGGAAAGAAGAAGAGAGGGAAGGAGGGAGGGAGGGAGGGAGGGGACAGAAGAAAGGGGTTTTTAAAAAATTCCATATTTTTCTTTGGTCTGAGCCACTGCACTTCACTGCAGAACGTTTTAATGACGTGTTCGCATCTCCTCAAGTTGACCCTCTCTGCAATCTGCCACTTCCTGCAGATTTTGCTCCTTGGGATAATCAACCGTGTTCTTGGGGCAGCTGAGGGCCACAGGTTGGAAGCCTTTGCCAACTGTCCTCATTGCAGTGGTGCGGCCACATCTGCTTGCAGGGTGCTCCTGCCTGCAGTCTCGCCCTTGCAGAGCACCTGCTCTCCCTCCAGGGCGAGGCAGGCCCAAGGAGAGATTGACAGATAGGCTGGCTGAACCACTCCATAAGCTTGGAGTGTCTGCAGTTCCCATTCTGACATTCAGCCCAAAGGACTGTCCTGTTGTCAGCCACCAATGACAAGCGACAAGACAAACTGTGACTTCTAGGCAATTCCCCAAATCCCTCTGTACCTTCTTATGGCTTCTCTTCTGTCCATTTGTGCTTCCTTACCTGATTTTCCTTAAAAAAAACCCCACAAAAAAACAGACAAAAATAAAAATCAGCCCAAACCATGAATACACTTTGATTTATTTTATTTTATTTTTTGGCATCAAACAGGGCACTGAGGTTAAGGTAGGTTGTGATGCTGAGCTTCCCAGATTTGCATTTTAGTGAGATCCCTGCAAGAAAACTAATAGACAGGAAAGGAGACCAAGTTAATGACAATTCTCTAAACAGCTGTTGTACCATTCAGCTTCACTACTTCAGTTAATTAATCAGCACCTTGCTGGCAACTCCGGGGGAGAGACTCGTTAGATACTGGTAGCAAACAGACAATGCTTTCATATTGAATATGTTGAACAACGTCTAATACAGCGATAACTTCCACAGAAGAGGGTAGGGAATTTTGTGGCTTAGAAAGGCACTCACCAAGAGGCCCTTGGTATGTTCGTAGATACACACTGGCTAGAAATGCTGCATATGTTGTTTTCTTTGTTGTCTGCCGCCAGCCCAAATAAAATACGGGCAAAAGAATCTCCAGGGGTCCCTGTTCTCAGGGAGGCCTCTTTTTATTGCATTAAATAAATATGTACTCGTAGGTGGATCGCAATGTACATGATACATAATAAATTAAGCATCATCATTTCTAATTTTAGTCACAGTATCCCATTTAGAATTTTAATCATCGAAATAGTCCTCAAACCTGACAACCACTAAAGGAGATCAAAACATTCAAATTTAGGCCACTCACTAAGCTACCACAGCATTTAGTATGAGAGCTATTGACTCTTAAACTTCTCCCTGACTTTTTATATTCTAAAGGGAAGCAACCTCTTGTTCCCCCAGGAAGTCAATAAAGCCATACATATTTTATGAATGATAATGCACAGAAATCTTAAACAGACAGAATTATATCTATATCTGGCCAGTGTGCTCTGCATTTTCTTACTCTTCCAAAATTGTTGTCAGTAAAATCGGTACTGAGTTTAGTGTAACAGCTGTTTTACTCTGTTTCCTTTTAACACATAAACTTCTCATTGATTAATTAAAAAGATACCATTTTGCATAGTTCTTGCTTTACTTTCTCTTTACCCTGCTTTTATACAGAGATAATGCAGAAATATGATAGCTTAAAAAAACAGTATCAAATGATATGTATTATTTTGGTTAAATTTAAATTTCCCATTATTGATGTAATGAGAAAGATAATGTTGATCACAATAAACAATATACATAATTATTGCATAAATCTTTTTTTTTTATTTAACTGAGCTGAGGGCCTCACCGCATTTGGGAAGCACACCCCAGTTCAGCATGTGGGTCCACCTGGGCCGGAGCAGGGATTTGATCCTCGGTCCTTGGGGCTTCAAAGCGAGCGCTTAACCCGCTGAGCCATCCTGGCTTTCCTATAAATCTTATAAACAACATGGGGAAGCTATATAGCTACACATGTATGCATTTTATATAGATATATAATTTTTACCTATTTTATCATTTTCTAGTTTTAGGAATAAAATTGTGAAGTAGAAATTGTCTTATGTGTATAAATATTGTCATGCTTTGGAAATTCCCCTTGAATTCTTTTTGCTGATATTCTCACGAATAAAATATAGCCTTTGGTTTCCTGCCCACCTGCCAGGGGTCAGATAGAGAACTTTATACCAAGGACTCGAGCTTGTATTAACCAATTCATTTGGACGATTTATCCACTTGGCCCGCATGTACTGATGTAGACAATTATAGCTTCAGTTCTTTAATGAATCCTACATTATGGCAGAAGAATATCATTGAGTCTATACTACTCCAGGGAACTATAAAGAGAAATGTCCCTTTTAAATTAGCTTTATGATGCTGAAGCTTTATGTATTTACTTGCAAGTTCAATATTAACTCAAAGGATGGTTCTTGAACTGTCTCTATTGGCGATGACAACATTGCTTGAACAAAGGGCTCTCTTAGCAGTTATTAACGATGAGCCTGTTTAAAAAGAATAACAATTCCCACCTGCTACAGTTGCTTTTGCTACAGAGAGAGAGGATGCTTTCTTAATCCTAGGTAATCTGATGTACAAAACATAGATAAAAAAAGGACTTCAGCTTAATCCAGCTTTTCAAAGTGTGATTTACTTTTAGGTTTGGTCTATAGATAGATTTACTGACTTTTTTCTTTTTCCAAATCATAGGTTCTTGATTTGTGACCCATTTAGAATAGAAGCCAGATGAGATTTACTAGGAAAAGGGGCAGGTTCAGAATGGTGGCTTAGTGATAGCCATACTGGGTCTTGGGCTTTTTGAAAACTCTACATTGTATAGTGTAACAGTTGTTGTACTCTAAGTTTCCTTTGATTACATGACCTTCCCATCTATTAATTAAGAAGATTCCATTTTGCATTGTTCTTACTGTGCTTTCTCATTGTTAGTTATGGCCTCTTTAATAAAAGCTCATTTATGCACTCAAAACTTAGCCAAAGATGGTAAATATGGCACATGTACCACCCCGACCCTTCTGACACCTTTAGTGGACATCACTAATTGATCATAGCATCTTTCCTACTGAGCCATAGATAGCATGAGAATCCTTGTGAATACCAAGCTTCAGGAAGCCATTGATCAAAGCTGGCACATGAGATGAAATATATTTACAGCCTCGGCCTAGTCCAGGGGTTGGCAAACTATAACTCATGGTCTAAGCATGCCTGGCCACCTATTGTAGAAAATAACGTTTTATTGAAATTGTAGCCAATGTTCTTGCATTTAAGTGTTGTCTGTGGCTGATTTTGTGCTACAATGGCAGAACTGAGTAGTTATGATAGTGATTGTATGGCTCCCAAAGCCTAAAAGTACTTACCCTTTGGCCCTTTATAGAAAAACTTTGTTGACTCCTGACCTAGCTTTTTATAGGTTTCCTATGTCAAGGCTTTCCTTGATTTGCAGAAACAGAACATGTTAAGGAGCTCTGTCAGGGAAATCAGGGTGGGAGAGAACAGAAGGACAACATGGAGAATGAGACAGAGGGCGAAGCCTACTGCCCTGCCCAGCTTTGTGAGCTGACCCTTTAGGTTCGAATTAGGTCAGAGGGGCACTGAAATGAGAAGCTGCATGCTTGCGTCATGGGGAATCCTTCTTTGCAGTTCTGACTGGAAGATTCCTTTTGGTGGAGATGTGGAAGACCAATGGACAGAAGGATTTTTTCCATCGGTGGGAGCTGCGCTATAATGGAAAAATCTTTGGGTTTCCCATCATCACACCTGGGTTGGAATCATGAGCACTGCTCACTTCCTGGATGACTTTGGACTTTGCATAATAAGTGGGGATAATACTATCTCTTCAGGTTGTTAAGTGATGTAACACATGAAAAGTACTGGTAAGAGGTAAGAGTTGAATCGTCATTAGTCTCCATCACCTCTATTGCATGAAAGGTAGGAAATGCCATCACAGCTGTGAAAGTACTTGTCTTAACAAACCGCTATGTCCAGGCAAAAATGCTTACTCCTTAGCATCTCAGAGTTTCTAGACTTACATTCTTTCATGCCTTTGAGGATCTTCTAATTTGGCCCAAAGTCGGGCTTTCTTTGGAAGGCCGACTAGAATGTACCTTACCTCTTAAAGCATTCTATATTACTCAAAGGCATTGTTCATGGTTTCATTTAGCTAATCAATGAATATATAAAGCTGGATATGACTCATTTCCTCCCCACAGTCTACCAGAGGGATAAGCAAGTAAACGGCGAGGAAGGAAAGGGTGGGCCCATGGTGAGGCTCTAGGTGGGTCTGACTGCTTCCCTAGGAAGTTGCTTTCCCACTGGAGAGACTCTTTAGTCAAATTTTGAGAGATGCACAGAACACAGCGGGGTGAGCAATCCAGGCCTGTGTTCAATAAGGAGGGGAAGAAAGTGAAAATCAAAGTGAGAAGAGGTATGCTCAGTTGGATACTGCTGGTAGGAGACAGTCATGGAGAGAATCACACAGATCTTCAGGGGTGAAGCCAAGAGAATTTGAATTCTATATGCCACACCACTGAGGACCACTGAGAGATACTGGCATGATCAAATGACGACCAAGTTCTTCAAAGAGTCCTTTGCAAGTCAGAGAGGAATGGCAAACTGAAAAATGACCTTTGCAAGGAAAATGCGCCTATGGCAAGATGGAAAAGTCCAAGAGTGTGCATGTGTTTTTCTTCTTCAGGGAGTCCAGCTACATGGCTTCCCCACATTGCTTTCTTCTTGGCAGCCCAGGACATGGATAGGACCCATAAGAAGCCACCAGTCCTTGTTTGGGTTCTTTACTACTCTGCAGATTTTACTCAGAACTGAGACGTATGGATCTAATGGATACCACTGGGGATTTTCAACTGGAACTTATCACAAAAAGAGATTGATTATAAAACAATGATTTAGACCAAGCTTGTCCATCCCATGGCCTGTGGGCCTCAGGCGACCCAGGACATCTTTGAATAAAGCTCAACACACAGTTGTAAGCTTTCTTAAATCATTATGAGACTTTTTGTGTGTGTGTGATTTTTTTTCTTTGTAGCTCATCAGCTATCTCTATTGTTAGTGTATTTTATGTGTGGCCCAAGACAATTTGTCTTTCAATGTGGCGCAGGGTAACCAAAAGGTTGGATACCCCTAATTTAGACTCACACTAAATTATATTAAACTTCTAACTTAGGTAGGGCTACATCAATTTCAAACATACTACAGTGATGCTTTGGAATTTGAACTTAATCCATCCCAGAACCCTGTTTGAGTTCCAAAACATTTGAGTTCCAAGACAAGTGGGCATTTGGAAAAAGCTACAATTGATATGTCCTGTGTGAACAACGTGTTGGCATTCAGATTCCAAAGCAGGGTTCGGATTCTGAAGGAAAATTTGCTTGATTTTTTGTTCGAATTCCAAGTAGTTTGAGTTTTGAAGCGTTCGAATTCCAAGGTATCACTGTATTGTAGGTGTGAATCTCCTTCTGGCTCGCGGTCCTTCATGGAAGGAATTGGTAAACATTTTAAGTCAGGGATGGTCTCATTCCTGTTGGGTTGACTGTTGCTTCCATTGGTCATCTTTATGTAGGTTGCGGTGACCAAAGGCATTCCTTGCAAGAGTCTGGTCGCAGCCATTTCTGATGGGACTTCTCTGTGGCTACCCTTCTTGCCAAGATTGACCAACTTCTTTTCTTACCATGTAGGCTTCTTTCTTTATTGTAGTTTATTTATTTTTTAGTGCATTCTACTGCCTCTGGCATTGTTCCAGGAGGACAGCTGCTGAATCCCTGCTCTTGAGGCTGTGGGGCATGCTGGGAGGAAAGTGGACTCTGACATCTTACAGGCTTGAGGCATTACTTAATATCTTTGTGACCTTGAAAAAAGTTTGCCTAAGTTCACTCATTTTCCTTACCTTCCTTTGTAAAAATAAAATGACTAGTATCTACCTTGCAGATCACTGTCAGGTTTAGATTGGACCCCAGGAATGTGTTCAGGGTGTGCCTGCTGCAATCTACACCCCTAGAAAATGATGGCTTTATTGGTAGTTGTGTTTTTTCTCTCTCCCTTTCTTTGTCCGGTCTGGATGAATGTTTATTTTCATCAGGTAAGCCTGTTTCATTAGCGAGAAGACTGACTCCTCTACATGTTACTTCTCTCCTATACCCCCTGGAAGGCTTGCAGCCCAGGAAGCAAATCAGCCCCTTTTGCTAGTCCTTTCTGAGTGCTGTACTTGAAAGACTCTCCGCAGAACCTTCCAGGCAGGATCAAAAGCGCTCCGGGCTCCTGGAGCTTCAGAATGTTTTCGGTCTGCTCAGCAGCCTTTCACTGGTGACTGCCGACACACAGAGATGACACAGATGGGGCAGGGTGGGTTTAAACGGACACAGAGGGAAAAGGGCCAGAATGGTAGTGCAGAGTGTCTGCCTGGATGTGAGTGGCTGGGGTTCTAATCCTCAGCACATCACTAGCTCTCAGCCTGGGCTCCTGAGCGGATTGGGGTATTTTATCTCCAATTGACATTACCTGGACACTTCTGCTCTCAACACAATCTCAATCTTTTTAATTTGGACATCTCTTTTGGAAGGAAAATGTGCCCAGTGGATTGTTTTAAGCCCGTAGGATGACACTGAGAAAATCACTCTTAAAGGTACTGAATGGCATTCTAGTTATTCAAGAAATTATTACGCCTTTGCTGTGCTGTTTAGATAAAAAATTCATTTCCTTCCTTCTGTATTCTAAATGCTTGCTGACTTTTCAATAGTCCGCAGACCACATAGGTAGGTAACAAGCAGTTGTGAGAGCCTTTTACCCTAGTAGACAAGAGCTTAGACTCGAGAGCTTGGTCCAAACCCTGTCAAGCCCTAATTAGTGGTGTGTCCTTGGGCAAGTTCTTTAATCTTTTCAAACCTCAGTTTCAACATCTGTTAAATGGGACTGATGACATTAGTACCTGGCTCATAGAGTTAGGTAAATACTGAACAGAATATATCAGTTGACAAAACAGGTAGAGCATGGTAGTTCTAAATAATGCTGCTGCAAATGTGAATTCATTTTTTGCCCACTTCTTACTCATGCAGGAAGCTGACAAACGTGTTCTGATGGGGGATCATTAGATGTTGGTGTTTTAAACCTGCTCTTTTGGCCCAGGGTACTGTCTCCTCTGTCCCTATGTGTTATGTTCTCTGTACGTTGCAGGGGTGAAATCCACTCCTTTGGCAGTGAATGTGTATCTGATGTGATTCAGTGTGGAAGGAATAAGTAATGTGTGTAAAGTGTTGGTGAGTTAGTTAGCACATAGAATGAACAAGTACTCAATTGTTACATACAGTCATTTTCTATAGAGCATAGCTTTCAGTAATTGTTTTATTATTATTATTTTTTATTGTTTTTGACAGAGAGAGAGAGAGAGAGAGAGAGAGAGAGAGAGAGAGAGAGAGGGAGAGAGAGAGAGAGAAAGAGAGATACAGAGACAGAGAGAGAACCGAACTGGGGGAGCTCCAAAGTTCGGCACATGGGTCCGCACGGGCTGGGGCCGGGATTTGATCCTCGGTCCTTGGGGCTTCAAAGTGAGCGCTCAACCCGCTGAGCCATCCCGGCTTTCCCAGTAATTGTTTTTTTATTGCTATGTACACAGTTCGCCCTTTGGTTTTATTCTGCTTTGTTTGTTTATTTGTTTTAGTGGCCCTTGTGTTTTAAGGGAAGGGCCAATTCCCTTCTGATTCTAGCATTAGGGGCTGAGGCTAATTTGTCATCTAAAGGGGACACAACTACACTTAAGCAACGATTTAGGCGCCAAGAGAATCTGACGCAAAGCAACCAAAGGCTCTTTGAGTTTTTTGGAGAGTGCTGTGTGACTTACATATTATTGAATTGAATTGAAGGTGGGCTCGTGTTGGCTCTTTAACTGTTGGAAGATTGGCTTGCAGGAGCCTCCAGCCGTTATTCTGATGTGTGCCCACAGAGGGCAAGAACAGTGGAGGGCAGGGGAAGCGTTGAAAATGGCAGCAGAAGCGCTGCAGAGGGAACTGAAGAGATTCTGATACAAGTGGGTATAAAATTAATGGGCTATAGCAAGCCTTTCAATCACGCTTTTAAAATGGGAACATGCAGCTTGTCAAAAGTATGATGAACAGCTCCAGTGCCAGGTGGATCCTTCCTAGCGGTGCTTAGGAAGCTGGGTTCTGGTGTGAAATCAGCTTGAGTTCCAGCCCCATCTCTGCTGCTCTCCGAGTACACACTTGGTAGACAAGTTATGTAACCTCTTGGATTCCCAGTCCCCTTATTAAAAAAAAAAAAAAAAAAAAGGAGACATATAATACCTTTGTTTGTAGGGTTGATATGTGAATTAAGTGTAATAATAATAATGTATGTAGTGCTTAGAACAGTGCCTAGCACACAATAACAATGGAGCCTTATAGTAATCATATTACCGGATGACAATCCTAATACTAATACAATCAGACGGGTTTCTGCCCCCTGTAGTGGCACAGCGGCATGCATGGAACTACTAAGAGAGTCCTTGTTTCCATGTGACAGACACAAGGAATCCTTTTCCCTTCCTAAAGACTTGTAAGGAGGGAAAAAAATCGCCCAGTGGTTGTTGATGCAAGAATTATGTATTATATTGTTTAATACGGGTTATACAAGGAGTACCATGGTCGATTCCTTCCAAAATGCAGTGGCTGAAAAACATCTTATTCTAGTCAACTGAGATCCTGCCTACTCTGGGGTAGAGAGAACTTGCAATGAATAGATTCAGGGAAACTGAGCACCAGTAATTTTGTGCTTCAGTGTTGTAGCATTCCTCGGCTCAGCTCTCTCACTGTGGTTTCCTTTCTGTCCTTCTTCATGTCTTTTTCTGTATTTCTCGGTCATTGACCTTTCTTCCGTGTCCATGTTTTCAGCGTGGCTGCTGAAATGCCTGGGGCGTGGAGGAACGCATGTGATCCTGGTGTCAGAAGCCTGGGTTCACATTTCTGCTCTGCCTTTGGGGAGTGGAACGTTTTGAGCAACTGATTGAAGCTGCTCCGGTCTCGGTTTGCTCACTGGTCAAAGGGAGCTCTTAGTAATGACCGTGCACGTGGTCGGGGCAGAAGCACAGAGCTGCAGGCTGGGCTTGCAGCGCAGGATTTGACCCATGGCAGGCTCATGTATCACGGTCTCCAACACCCCGTTTTCTCTTTTCTGCTCCCTTGGAAGTGCTCTGTGACCAGGCTTCCTCCATGGGATGTGGGAGGGGAAGCCTCCAGGCCTGAGGCAACAGCAGTGGTGCTTGCCTGTGTTTGTCTGAGTACTTTCTTGGGGTCAGAAGCTCCTCCTACTTCGGTAATTTGTGTTACCTGTAGATTAATCAATTGCTGATTCATTCAACAGAGATTCACTGAGCACCATGGTGCTTGACTCTGGGGGTTACAGAAGTGGAGAAGACACAGACCCTAATTTCATAGCACTTTCATTGTAGTCTTGCGTCCCTCCTCGTCCAAACAACCAAGCCCTCTGCCTGCTCATCTCTCTTATCGGGTTTCTGGGGGGATGGTTGTCCTTTGCACAACATTTCCACGAAGTAAAGCCTGGTCATTTGTGAGCCCCCTGGCCCCCTTAGGGGATTGAGTTTGAAAAGGGTGGTCATTCCTGGTCAAGAATATGAGTCCAGAGAGCTCTTTGCTTCTCATTTTAATTGGATACGTGGAAACTCAATGGAAACAAGCCGCTGACTTGGAGGGATGTTTTGACTGCACATGGTGAGACGGTGAGGTACTTTTATTTTCTTTTCACATTTTTGGGAGCAGCTTTAGCAACAGATGTGCATTTCTGTATCAGATGGCGATGCTGCTTTCCCTCTCCCACTCGACTTGATTTTTACTTTGTCAGGTGGTCGGGCTTTATTTCCCCCAATTAAAGGAGTTGATGAAAACTGGTGCCTGTGTCTTGGGTGTGATGTTTTTCTGAGGAGCCAGTGAGAGCTAGAGTTAGTGACACCTGCAGGCGCCCTGCGTGCCAGGCCCCCGGACTCCACCCCTGGGTGGAGCTGAGTGCAGGAACTCCATTCTCCAGTGATTAGGAAATGCCGAGTGTATTTCTCAGCAAGAACTGACTTCAGAGATACCAGCAGAGGTCTGGCAGCATGAAACAGGAAATGGATGTTCTTCCTTATGTTTCTTGAAAGACCATGGCAGTTTTCTTATGGATCATGCAGTATCCTAGTAAGGGGTGTAGGAAAAGGTTCTGTCCTAATGTGTATTAGTTCTGCTTACTACAATCTAGGGTATATATACTATGACTGAATGCGTGGCTCATAGAACGTCATGCAGTATTGTTGGTATTGTTACTCTGTGCATTCAAGGCAACGTATCTGGTAGATTATTTTTAAAAAGGCTCAAAACTTTTTGTTGTTATTATCCATGAAATATGTAAAAAAAAAAAAAATATATATATATATATATATATATATATATATATTAGAAGTGAGCATGAAGGGTGGGGGCAGATTATATAAAGAAACCAATTTTTTAAAGTCTTTAAGGGGCTAAATCTTATTAACGGTCTGTTCTTTTATTTATTTATTTATTTATTTATTTATTTTTGATAGAGAAGGAGAGATACAGAGACAGAGACAGAGAGAGAACTGAACTGGGGACACTCTCCAGTTCAGCATATGGGTCCGCACGGACCGGGATCCGGTCCCCGGCACTGCAAAGTGAGCGCTTAACCCACTGAGCCATCCCGGCTTCCCCAACTCTCTGTTCTTAATGTGTATAATTATGTTCCTTTAAATCATTTTTTATTTCATCATGAAAGCCTGAAAACAAAAGATGTCACATATTAGGATGTTGTATGAAACCAAGATCCAAGAAATCACAGTTCAAGTCCTATTTTTGCAGAAAAATTTAGCATTCATTTACTCATTCATTGTTGAATATTGAGCAACTACCGTGCTAGGGGTAAAGCAAGGAATGAGAGAAAAAAGCTGACAGCGTCCTTATGCTGCTGGAGTTTACGTTCTTAGATAAGTTCTGTAACTCTTCTCCATTCTGATTTCTACAACTTTATAAAATGTATAGAAGAGTGTCCTCCACATTTCTTTCCTGTCCCTCCTCCTCTTACCCCAAGGTCTTTGCAGGATTGTGGTACCTGTCAAATGGGATGATACATAAGAACACTTTAGAGCACCAGTTAAAAATGTAAAGCCCACATGCCTCATGCCACATTTTCCTATTCCCTCACCCACTCGCGCTTGGTTATGAAGACAAAGCATACATTTAAAAAATCTGTCAAGGAAGTGATACAGTGGGAAATGGCTCCAGCACATTAATTATTGACACGACCTCTTGTTCACCGAGGATTGAAATGTGCATTATTAAAAGAAAACTCCACCCCAAATTCTAAAGCCATTCATCTGAAAGTTTAGATGGTATTAGATCTTGTAATGATGGGGACATTAGAAACACTTTGATAAATATATACTTGATGGGAACCTTGCCAATCTGGCTTTTCTGCATAAATGCCACTACATCAGGCAATGTTCATATGTAAGATTTGCTCTCTAGAGGTCAAGGAATCAGTATGCTAATTTATATATATGCACACACACCTAAACTTATGGTGCAAATTATTTTTATGGTTAAAAACCAGTTATGTGTTATATAGCATACCTATTATGCAAAAACATATGTAGACTATATATGTACATACATATTCATATAGACATACTCTATCATTTTTCTCTATAAAAAGCAGCAAACTCATATATACTATTGGGATGGATGATTTCTACTATTATAGAACCAAACTACATTCTAAGTTCTTAAAAGAGCAAGAAAAATTAATTTTCAGGGCACTCAATTTCCAACAGATTTGTCTTTCAAAGGTTTGTCTGAGGATAGCTTTTGCATTTGAATATTTCTAACACTATAGAACATCAGAGTTATTCGTTCTTCATTTAGCATGTATTTATAGATAATCTACAATATGCTAATATTGATCTGAAAGCCCTAGATACAACAGTAAACAAACTAAGGTTGTACTCTCATAGGGTGTATAGTTGAGTGGGAAAATCAGACAAGAAACAGGTGGTTATAACTTAGAAGTGTGTGTGGGAGAACGCAGAGGTGATGAGATGTTCTGGGAACACCGAGGAGAGGCTCCTGTCATGGGCATGGTGGGTGGGGGTTAGGAAATGGCTTCCAGGATGCAGTGACATACTGATATCTACATGGAGAGAATTAGGTGAGCAATGAGACAGGAGCATAGGGTATAGGCTGAGCGAACAGCATCTGCCAAGGCACAGAGACAAGGACAGCATGGTGAGCTTAGGGAACCCAACATAGTTCTGGAAGGCTGCATGTAGTCTTCAGGAGGGCAGAGTGGTGAGTGGTGAGTGGTAATAAGCAGGCAAGGTTAGAGGCTGTAGTGGAAGAAACCTTACTATGAGGAAACCACTTTCTGTAGTCCTTGAGATGTGGAAGGTGTGTGTGTGTGTGTGTGTGTGTGTGTGTGTGTGTGAGACCTGTGGTGCGAACGCAGACCTGCCTGAAAGGGAGGAAGGTGGACAAATGCGATATTCTTAATAGTGCTTTCAGCCAGTGATTTTATGATTTGGTGCCTTTGGTTTGATATTTCTGCCACGCAGACTACCGTATGCCATTTTGCATCATCACATATCCACAAGGCATGCCGTAAGAAGGGTTATAGAACTTTAGAGTTGAAAGAAGCCATGGATTCCATTGGGGTTTATTTTTACAAGTTCTGTGTTCTTCTTGGTAGTAGAATCACTCCTAGCATGCTCTTCACCAACCTGTAAAAAAATCGTGGAAGTTACATAGGAGAATTTGGAGGTGACACAGAGCTCCGATAGTCTCGATGTTTGATACACATTTTGTTCCTTTCTTTTGGGTTCCCTCTCTGAACATGCCATTTACGTATTTAATGTGAAGGTCACTTAATGCTTCCTAGTTTACTAATATACTCTGTAGAGCTCTCTCTACATACTCTGTATACTCTCCATGTAATGGAGAGAGCTGGCATGCCTACATTTGCATTTTGTGTTTTCTTGATTCTGGGCTATGTGACACAAGGCAAATCTGACTCTTCTCAGTGTCAATTTCATCACCTATATTACCAACTGTTATTGTGAGGCTGAAACAATGAAGTGAGATTGTGGTTATCAAATGCCTGACATAGTCGAGACCTTTTTTTCTTAGGCTTTTCCTGTAAGAGTTGTCCCTACCTCCTGAAGAGAAATGCAATTGCTCTGAGCTAGTTGAGAAGTCGTTCAGAGTTGTGTTCACTTGGTAAATATCCTTTGCAAGTGGAGTCTTATTAACTATTACTTTTAACCAAATATAACCTGGAGTCATAAAGAAATCATTTTAATTTGACAACCCCAGTCAACATGTCATTTCATTTAAGTTTAATTGATGAAGAATGCTGTGAACCACAAAGTAAGGTGAAATCTTTCTATTTTTCTCAAGCTAATCGCTATTAAGTGTAGGTAAATATTTTAGACTTTTTTATTCTGCCTTAAGACACTTCAATTAATACTGAGACGCATCCCTGTGAACACTTGACTTTCTAAATGTTTACTAGCAATTCTTTAATTTTCAGATGGACACGGAAGGGGCCCTCCATGCAAGCTCACTTTGAATAATTCTTTAGCAATTAAAAATCACAGGCAGATTGTCATAGAATGGGAAAAGGCCTTGGGCAGTGCCACATCAAGTTCTTTCATTTTACAGGTAAGAAAACAGACATGGAAGGTCATTGCCCAAGGTCACATGGCTGGGCACTTTGGCGTTTATTTGGGGGTTAGTCTCAGAACCAAGGCTGGAAAGGCAGGTATTCTGATTCCTTGCCCAACAGTTCAAATCAGTTTACCATTTTCTACCATCATTTCCCCATTAAAAAACTGGTTGAGATGTGATATATAACGTGCTTTGGGTATGATGTGCTTTCACAAGCAATGCTCCCAGTAAGAGCCATTCTGTTTTTTGTTGTTGCTCATTAACTTGATGATAATGTAGAAACATCCAAACTTCCTCATAGTGTCTGTAACCCCTTGAGAATTTTGATTTGTGTGTGGTCTTAATATTTAGATTTTTAAAAATTCATTCTCAAATTTGAAAACACCTTGTACTGAGACAAGGAATGGGTCAAAATCACCATACTTACAAGATGTGCATTTCCCTCTGCTTCTGACCTGTTTAACCCAAATATATTATTTCCCCAAAAATACTACGCATCAGTATCTGTAGTTCAGGAATAGTCATCAGGAAAAACTATGGGAATGTATCAGATTTTCCTAGATTTCCCTACTTTGTGCATAACACCTGCCTCTGAACACTGAAACAGGGCCTGGTCAGAGGAAACCACTGTGATTTGCCTCTTCCACTGACTTGCCATCGAAATGGCCACTCTGTTAGGTGAGCCTTCCCACTCAATCATCCTCAGCGGACTAGATGTCATACCAGGAGTGAGTGCTCCAGTCCAAGAACTGTTGTGCTCACCGAATCATCTATCCGGTGAGGGGAGAGCACATCCTCATAGCATTCAAAGCTCCTGCCTACTTGTTTGGTCATCTTTGGAGCCTAAGCGCTGCTAGCTACCCACCTGCCATGTAATAAACATGGATGCACTTGAAGGCTGTTAGAAACTCATCTCCCCGTTTCCGTCCTCCAAACATTTACCGTAGCCCTGTAATCTTTCTGTTTTATTTCCCAGGGCTTTAATTATTTCCATTTCTGTCTTCTGGCCGCTCTGATATGTTTGTCAGTGTTATATGGCATTGCATCTAGTGGGTTCTTCTGACAGCTCTAATTCATATCTCCTCCTGGGATGGTGAGAATTTCCCACTGCCTGGATTTGCTTTCCACATCCAGCCTGACAGTGATCAGTATGGAACAGGGATGGGGATGCCAGGGTTCAAGATCTTCTGCTATCAACTAGCTGTATGGCTTTAGGAAAGCCATTCCAACTCTCTAAGTTCCCTCATCTGTAGAATGGGGATAAAATTCCCTGGCCCCATTGATGTGAAAAAGTGTGAGGAAAATCTGATACGATTACTGATAGAAAAGGCTTTTTGAAAAATGAAGAAGCCCCTGAAAAATGATATGTGATTATTTACCCACTGTATCTTATCAGCTACCTTCCTGATAAGGCGTTTCTTATTTTCTAAATTTATCCTAAGGTTTTTAAAATACAACATCCATTTTTTTTACAGAATCATTTTAAACGTATTTGTTTAATCAGTATTTAGTAAGACCTATCATGTGACAAAGCACAAATGATGAAGACACCCTGGTGAGTAAACCAGATACAATCGGTACCCTTAGGAGAGGCTAGAACACACATCTGAATAGATATTAGGTTTAGGGATGAGGTGGAGTCGGCAGAGAGAGAGGGAGAAAGACATCCATTGTATAAGTACAAATAAGCATGTGATTTAAACTGATGTAAGGACCACAAAGGAGAAGTAAAAAGAGCTATACGGGTTAAGAACAGTGGTCCCCTTGCGGTGTAAAGGGTTCTCTGAGGAAGTGACCTTGGCAATGAGACCTGAAGTACCGTGATCAGTGATCAGGGGCCAGAGGGTGGGAGAGAAATTCAGGTGCACATGTTCAGAGGTGTGGGGAAATATCACAAAGGAGCTCTGTAATAACATTTGATCTAGCCTTTAAAATTTTATTGTTGGCACTTTTAGAGAAGAACATACACATATCATTTGCATATGCATACATACATATTTTATATATGCAAACATACATATATGTATATATAATTTGTGAATGATTAAATATTCATGCATTTGAGTGAATGCTAAAACATTCTTGCCAATAGAAATGTACAATCAAAAAAAAGGTAAAAGAATACTCTTTTGGTTAAATGGAATGGGACGTGCAAATGTTCTGATAAAGGAAGGAGGAGTATGGACAATTTTAAGAAAGCCCAAGAAGATCATTATGGTTGGAGAGTGGAAACTGAGAGGAACGGGTGGTGTGATGAGCCAGGAGGAGCGAGGACAGGCCAGTGAGGAATCTTCTTTATTGGAAGGACACTGGAAAGCCACCGGAAAGCCGTTGAAATCAATCTTCCTCCTCTTATTTTTCCCTCACTTCTTTCCTGCTTTGCTTTTACACTCAATGAGTATTTCTATGAGCCTAGCATTGTTTCATTTTCTTCCACGTTCTGTATTTCTAAAACTTCTTGGCTTACATGTTGCACCTTCCCATTCAAAGCTTTCTATGTATATTGGCCACAGTTAGATAAGAACTCCTTTATGTGTCTGCAGATGCTGTTTTTCCTATTTGCACTTCAAATAATCATTAAGGGTGCACACAGCTACCCCTGGCATAACTGGCACGAGGTTTTGCTGCCCTGGTGGTTGTGCCAAAGTTTTAAAGGTCGTGCATCTGAGCTTAATCCACAAGGACATCAAAGAGAGAGATTTGATTTTTGTCTTATGGTGTCTTGCAGCCATTTACTCGTCTTCTTGTAAGACCAATGGTCACCATATGTCAAGGAAAATAAAATATGACTAAAGGTGACAGAGTGTTTACTATGTACTTGGCTCTGTGCTAGGGGCTTTACATAATTTATTTCTTTTAGTTTTTACAATAACGCTGTGAATTAGTATCACGATTTATTTGCAGCTAAGGAAACAGAACATATGTGACTCAGCAAAAGAGGAATTTGTTTCATTTTATACATCAGGCCTTGGCAATCTTTTTTCTAAAGAGGACTGGAGAACAAACATTGTAGGCTTTGCAGGCATACGGTTTCTGTCTCAACTCTGCCATTGTAGTGTGAAAGCAACCCCAGACCGATGTAAACATATGGGCACGGCTGTGCTCCAATAAAACATTTTTTACAAAAAACAGATGGAAGCCGGATTTGACCCTCAGGCTCTAGTTTGCCACCCCCTCTTAAAAGTAATAACAATAACGCATTAATAATTGTCATTCTTCAACTGCCAGTTCTGTGGGTCAACTATATATATGCATCATCCCATGAATCTTCACAACTTTTCTATAGGGTGAGTGTTTTTAGCCTCACTTTGGAGATGAGAAAACTAAGACTTACCCAGGATAAGTCACTTGTTAAAGGTTAAGCAGCTGGTCAATGGCAGTGCCAGGATTTTATCCCAGGTCTCTTCTATTTTTAGACTTTTTGGCAATCGCAGTCAGTTGTTCCTCAATGTCTATCATCTCTTCCTTGCTTTAGTATAATAGCTATGCATTCTAGCTCAGCTTCAACCTGTCTAATTGCAAACTGTTTGTTCGTTTGTTTGTTTATGTATTTATCATATATTGGGGCATGGTCATGTGACAATTCTAGTCAACCAGTCAATGTGATGTGAGGGAGCACAATGTTTTCAACCTCCAGGCCCACCCCACAAAAGGAAGGAACATGCCTAACACATCGTCTCATCCCTCTTTCTACGGGCTGGAATGTTGTCATGATGGCAGGAGCTGGAGCAGCTCTCTTGATCCTGAGTTGACTATAATGTGTTGAGGATGGTTGAGTATCTAGCATTCAGGCTGAGTGCTTGAAATGGACCTAACATTTCAGCCGAGAACTGCATGTTATTTGAACTGCTAGGTGAAAGAAACTTTTAACTTCTTTGATTCACTGTTATTTTGAGGATCTTTGTAATAGCAGTAAGTCTGTCTCCTTACTAACATAAAAACCCATAGTGGAGGAAGAGGGCACATTCTGAGGACATTCTCGGGAACAGCCTTTGCTTTTGAGTGGGAATGAGGGTACTTTCAGTGTCCAAGGAGAAATGAGATGAAAAAGCATCTTTTCTCAATGTATCTAAGTCTAAACACCTTGCTCTTTGTCTGGCTAATTCTGGGCCTTGATCTTGCACTTACTTATATTTTTTTCCTTATCTCCCAGCCCACTTGTTGTACAACCACTTTGACATTTCTTTTCTTTAATGTAGTTACCCTCATCCCGTCCCTGAACTTTCTCCTCCCATTAAAGCCAACATCTCCTTAGATTCCCCATTCCTGGTGGCCTCAAAGAATAGGGCCACAGCTGATCACTTTGTGACCAAAAAAGCCAAAGCAAACAAAACAGTACAAAAGAAAGCAAAACTAAAGACAAACATAATAATAATAATAATAATAATAATAATAGAAACATATATAGATGGAGAAATGGCAAAGCTTAAAAATTATGTTCTTGCCTTCAGGTCCTAGGTTTCTGGTTGAAGGGTTTGGAACTATTCTCTCTCTTTCTGGACTGTACAACTCTCTTCCTCCCTGACCCCTTCTCTTTGGTAGATAATACTGATCCCTATTTCCAGAAATTTTCTTTTTCTGGCTTATACCTAATTCCCCTCAAACTATCCAATTGGCTTGAATGGCTCTAAGAGAATTAGAGGGGGAGTTTCTAGAATAAATACTCATGGTTGGTATGTTGTTAACCTTGTCCTATCAACTCAAAAAGGGAGAACACACATGCCAAGTTGTTTACGCTTTTCCAGGTGTGAAGCTGGCAATTTGAGAAAATGGACATGCGAAGAACGCTGGTTCATGACGCTTGGTGTATTTACTAAGGAAAACGTGTGCAGTGTGTTTTAAGTAGGAAGTCCGGCAAGTTATTCATCTTCACCAAAATTCCACTCCTTCATCCACAAAGGGGACCATTAGAGACACCCACTGACAGAGTGTTGGGAAGATCAAAAGAGATGCGTGGGAAATCCTTTGGAAATCATGACGTGTTTTAAATGTGTTCATCAAGGTGATCATTTGAGATGTAGATAAAAAGTTAAAAGCCGTTTAGAGACAAGGGAGAACATTACATAGTAGAAACTTGAAGAAGGTCTTATGGGAGGAATAGGGCCATAAGGGCTAGTCTGGTGGACATATGTCAAGTTCATGGTCATCTAGCACCATCTGCCTTCCCTGTGAAGGCAGAAGATAGGAGCTTGTTTCCTAGGTTCTTTGACTTTAGGGAGCATGCATGTGACCTAAGGTCTATACCCCCGAGGGGTTTCGGTTTGGAAACAAATTATGGGCAGGAGTCACTCCACTCAGAACCTGGTAGCAGAGGGAACAGGGGAAGTGTCCTGAGTCAGCATCTATCGTGGATAGCGGGGACTTTGTGGCCGTCCTCAAATGCCTGGGCTGTCCTGTGATGTTATTTGAACATTGCTCTTGGTTGCTTAGCCTCCAGTCTGATGCCTTTGGAGTTTCTGGCAAGTACTTTACATCCTGTGATAATTTTTTTTTAAGATTTATTTTTATTGCTTTTGACAGAGAGAGACACACAGAGAGAGACAGAATGAAAGGGGAGGGCCCAGAGCAGTCTCCATAGTTGTACGTCATTGATTTTCTACATAGTTTCATTCCACAGCTGGGCGCGGGGCCACGCAGGGAAGAAACCTGCCTGGGAACCTCCCACATGGAGCTGGCCCTGGCAGAGAACCAAACTGGAGGCACACCCCAGCTCAGCATATTGGGTCCACATGGGCCGGGAACCCCAGGGTCGCAAGACGAGTGCTCAATTCGCTGAGCCATCCCGGCATCTCCATATTTATTTATTTATTTATTTATTTATTTATTTATTTAGCTTAAACTGACATAAATGGCTCCTGTTGTTTTCAACTGGGAATCATTACTAATAAAGATTGGGAGCTTTGTTAGGTGGAATGACCAATAAGAGAGCATACATATATACTCAGAAAAGAGTGTTACGCAAGGAAAATGAATTCACTCCATCCGGGGCTTCCTGGTAGCAGGAAGCAGGAGTTGAGTTTGGATGCGGCCATCTGACCAGGGCTTTGAGTACCTTTGCAGAAGGATGCGGATCTTAAACCACCTAGAAAGGGAGCTCCTGAAGATACTTGAGCAGATACATGGCATCACTGAGTCTGAGTCTGGAGGAAAGCAAAGGTCAAGCTGCTTATTTCCCCTCGACTGCTGGCTGGTAGCTTGAGGAAGGCCAAATTAACCACAACGGGAAAGAATGGCTATGGAGTAGCTAACCCAGTCACAGGACAACCTGAGAACCGGCTTTCAGCAAAAAAGCATTTCTGAATGTTCCAGATGCTCTGCACACTAGGAATGATAAGGCTGTCTTTTCAATGGGCTGATGCCTGTGCTTACCCCATGGCTAGAAGAGAACGACACACCCCGATGAGCAGTTCCAATATGATGGCCCATAAAGTGAGAGGGGGTCCCCAGACAGATGAGGCACGGTGAGTAGATGGGAGGCGATGACCACGCCACCAGTCCTCAGCAACAGTCCTCAGGATACTGGACACAGGGTGTAAGGAGGTACAAAGCACATCTGAGCCTCTCTGAATTGAGGTGAAACAAAACCATCAGAGTGGCTATTTTCTCTGCCTGTATAGCAAGGACCCATGGCAACATCCCTCAATGGGTTTACAGCAGCTTCTTCCCCCCTGCAGGGTTGTGAATTGGGATCATTAAGTTTTAAGTTGTTCTGCTGCTTCCGTGTAAGTGATCATGTAAATATCAGGATGCTGGATAAGGGAAGCCAGCAATGGCACGACTTTCAAGATCCTGGATTATTGCTTATTAACTTTCCTCCAGAAAATCCTTACGAACAGCACCCCCTTCCCCCAAACCGTAAGCCGAGCATACTTTATGAACACTGCGTTAGAAAGGCAAAGCTAATAATTGTAACCATGTAGATGCAGAAACCATTAATGTTTCTCATGCCCTGTGGTAGGAAGAAATATATTAAAAATTGATTTTTGGTTTCTGCCTTTGTCTGTGTAACATTTATAATAAAGGATACAGGAGAAAGTATCCTTTAAAATTGATATTTCAAAGCATTTTTGGGCTTGTTGGTGTTAAAATAAATTTTTATTAATGGTTTCATAGCACATGGTAAAAGGTCAGCATCTGAATATGACAATTTTATCTTCTTTAAAAAAAGATGGTACTAGCATTCTTCATTATTTATATATAAGCCAGAATTTTTGCTACATTATTGGATTAAACCATTTTCAGACCTGAAATTCTTCCTTGAAAGTGATGTGGGCTAAGTGCAGAAAAAGGTGCCGCTTTAATTTTTTTTCTCCATTTTCTGTCTCTTTTTTATTCTTTTCCCATCTCGTTCTTTGTGTAATAAGGTGTAACACTCCTTTCTACACTGTATATATGGTAAGCGGTGAGCATGTGTTCATATTGCTTCTTTGTCTCTGGGATTCTATTATCAGTTTACTCTTTTATAATTGAAGAAGCTTTTGTTCATCTGCGAAAACACATTTCATTTTATTTTGTTCCTGTTTCAGCTTCTTGGACATGAGGTGGTGAACATTCAATTCTGTGGTGTTTTTTTCTTTTCTTTCTTTTTCCAGTCACTTTAAATAAAATATACTTCTAAAAAGCCTGCCCCATTTGTTCTGAATGTTTTAGAATGTATCTTAGCTGTAATTCCCTAGAAATGAAATGTCATGGTGCATTTTCTAATGGGTTTTCATTAATCTGTTATAGTTTGGCTGCTGATTTGAGTTTATCAAATAGGGTTATAACCTGATAGAAATAATGCTGTGAAATGCTTGGATTTATCATATGTTTTGTAATTTCATAGCTATGTGGGCAAGATGGATCCATATCAGAAAACAGCCTTTGATTCTGGAGAGCTGGGAAGGCTCAATGCGTTAATTGCCAAACCACCGAATGTGTATAGAGAATGACATTTTTTGCAACCTCGTTCATCATATTTTTAGAAAGACTCTGTGATGGATTAATAAAACATAGCAAATCCTCTATGCAAACCAAATGTTTATAATAAATGGAGCATAATCGAACTGTTCTGCTATAAAATGCATTAAAGTGGTCTCTAGCCAGTAAATTCAAACAGAGTAGAGTAGGATTCTTAGGTGACCTCAACAGGCAGGTGTTTGACTTTAAATAAACACATAATTTCCTTTCAAATGGACCTCCCCCCTCAGGTTGGACTGGGTTCAAAGTAACACTAGAGTCTAGAGCTGGTAAGTAAGCAAAGCTGGATGCAAATTAGATGCTTAGAGGCTGGGGGCTGGGGGCGTCCTCAGAATGACCCCTCATACCTGAATGGAGCCCTTCTATTAATGCCAATTGAAAATAATGTCACTGTAAGGTGATATGTAATTCTTGCCTTGTACACAATTTGCTAGTCATTTTTTTAAACTTAGTTTGGCACCTTTTGTATACAAAAAAGAGAAGGAAAATGACACATAATATAAATTTAATATAAATGGTGATGAGAATACAGCAGGAGGCTTTTAATATAGATAGGTTTCAAAATACTTTTTACCTTCCTTATTGCCAAACAAGTACTGTAGCCTTCAAAGTTGGAGGAGAAGAGAGGATGATGATAGAAATTGCATGAAAGTGGGGGGAAAAAAGCTTCCCTGTTTTATATTTGTATTCATCTTAGAACTATTCATTTCTTAGCTTCCTTAATTCTGTGCTCACAGCAGCCCATATATAACGTGGACAGCTTCTCTGAGATTTTGTTTATTACTTTTAAACAATGAAAAGGTTTACAGATAGCTACACTTCCAATATATTCTCTCTAGGGCAGGGGTGTCCAATCTTTTGGCTTCCCTGGGCCACATGGAAAGAAGAATTGTCTTGGGCCACACATAAAATACACTGATACTAACAATAGTTGGTGTGCTAAAAAGAAAAATGAAAAAAAATCTCATAATGTTTTAAGAAAGTTTATGAATTTGTGTTGGGCCACATTCAAAGCTGTCCCAGGAGGCACGCGGCCTGTGGGCTGTGGGTTGGACAGTTTGGTTTAAACTTAAGAGAAGAAACCAAGCTCTCAGATGGTGCTCATCTTCATACGGGCATACAATGAAATGTCACTCAACAAACTCTAGGTAACTGAGATCGGTATTTTTATTATAAAAAGTAACATTGACTAGTTTTGAATACTTAACTACCACTTTGTCTACACAATCTCAAACGCTTCCAATTGAATAAGGTCTATTTCAATCCCCCCCATGTTACAGAGAAAGAAACTGAATTCAGGAAAAAGGTGAATTCATCACACAGCTGGTGGTAATGGACCCCAAACTCAATCTAGGGGGTTCTTTACAACCAGGCTCTTTTCTCGCCTCTGGGTTTGCAATGTGCAGACGTACAAGGCTCCAAATCCTAGGGCTCTACTCCTTGCACAGTTTGCAAGGAAAGATTATGCATGTCCCTGCCCCACTAGAAAGCACTGCCTAAATGGAGCAGAGGCAGTTCTGGGTGCAAGCCAGCCTCTGCACCCACTACCTCTGTCATTTACTAACCTCTTCAAGGCTCTCTGAGACTCAGCTTTTTCATACACAAAAAGGAAAAGCAATGGTAACCACATCAAGCTCATGTTGATTAATTCGTTAAATATTTATTTAGCGCCTTGTATGGACTGTGAACACACAGGGCCGGGGTTCAGCCTTAAAGGTTACCATGAGAACTAAATAATACAGGGAAAGGGCTTAGCATAGTTCCCTGGTCCATCGTAAGCACTCAGCAAATGTGATGAGGTAGTGCTATTATTGTTCGCTGTGCTATTTGGAGTTCTCTGGAAGATGTTGGTTGTTTTTACCTACAGCATTGTCCACAGATGTTTTGTGGGAAGCACGCATGTGCACACAGGCACACCCACATATACACACATATACACACAAATATGAAGCAGAGATTTTTTTTTCCGTATGTTATTATTATTGGATCCTTGATAAATACTGGGCCTGATGCAACTACTTCTCAGTCTATCCAATTTGGGGGCCGACTCTTTATGGCTTTGTAGTTATTCTCCTTTTTCATCTTGCGAGGCCATTAGAAGTCCATCTCTGGGGGAAGCAGGGATGGCTCAGCGGGTTGAGCACTCACTTTGTCGCCCTGGAGCCCAAGGATCGAATCCTGGTCCTGACCCAGGCAGACCCACGTGCTGAACTGGGGTGTGCCCCCAGTTTAGTTCTTGCTGGAGCCCATGCGGGAGGCTCCCGGCCCAGCTCCTGCCCTGCGCAGCCCTGTGCCCACCTGTGGAGTGACACTATATGGAAAACTAATGCTGTCAACTATGGAGACTGCTCTGGGCCCTCCCCCTTCTCTCTGTCTCTCTCTGTCTGTCTCTTTCTCTCTCAAAAAACAATAAAAATAAATCATAAAAAAAAAGAAGTCCTTCTCTGTGATCCCCAGTAGCTTTCAAAAGAAGCTGGAGGATTGTTTTTCCTTCCACACCCACCATATGCTGCTCTTTCTGTGACTGGGTGATGAGCCGCCTCGAAGGTGACCAAGCCATCCTGTCACTGACACATTTGTTCTGTTTTATCGAAATCAGTGACCTCCACCAATGGTGTTCTGTGCTTTTCCCTTAGCTTTTGATTTAATTTCAGAAGTAGATTCTGTATATTCAATTAGGGACACTTAGAAAAAAACTTCTTTCTACTGGTTTATAGTCCCATCTGGAGGAAGGGAGTTACTCTGCAGAATAAATTGAGTGTGAAATTTGGCTATGCAATAAGAATTCACTTCCGTTAAGGCAAAGAGAAGAGATGCATAAAATTCAAATCATGCACAGAATAAATGTTTTATCTTTAAGAAACATATAAATAGACATCAAATACCACAGAAACACAGAGGATTTCCTCTCTCTGTCTCTCTTATTTAGAGACAAATTTGTGTGCAATTTCATAGCAAAACGTTGCAAGGAACGATTATGCATGTCCAATGCTGATAAGACTGCCCAAATGTAAATTTTATGATGCATTTCCTTTAGAATTCCATCTTTCTACCAGCACAATCGAAGAAAGGGAAATAAAGTTTGAAAGCCTTTGGAGAGCCAAGTGCAGGCACCTGAAGAAATCAGGGGAAAATTGAGAATCTGATATTGTAGCTAATTTGTAACATTTTTGCTAAGGCTGCTGTCCTTAAAAGAAGGCTCTTGCTCTAAACTTCCCATCTTCATCCATAGGACTGCCCTTCCTGTTCACACTCGCCAGTGATTAAAACGCAGGGTAGGATGTGAAGGTGAAGCAATTAAGGAAGATTGCAAGCCAGCATCCTGAGTCTAGGAAGACCACAGTGGAGGGGCTTCTCTGATCCTTGCACTTGAATAATAATGCTGTTAATTTTTGCTTACTCAGCAGCCAAAAGACTCTCAAACCAACATCACCAGGAGAAATAAGTCACAGGTAGAAAAGCCAGAGAGGGTCCCTTTGAATGTTGGATACCTGAAGCTATGCACAGAACATTTGCCTTTCAAAAACCTTCCAGCAGAGTAATGATTATACCTTACAGTTTTCTAATGTAACTCCTCAAATAGTGACACATAAAATGGTTTCTGTGTTCAGGTAAATTTGGGAAATATTGATGACGTAAAGGAAAAGAAAAGTAATATTATTACAGGACTTCTCAGAGCCTTTAACAGATTCATGAGCTCTGTGTATATCTGAGGGGATGTGAAATAGTATTATAGTTTGATTTTTCACTAAGTAGCTCACAAGTCATTAGTTCTTTGGAATGCACTTGAAAATATACTGGTTTAGTGCTTCACAAAACACTCTCATACCGATTATGTCTGGAAAGTGAGCACTTGCATAGTCCATCAAGGATGTATTAAATTAAGGTTAGTCAGTTTAAGAAAATGTTTTACCTAAGTGGTTGTGATTTCTCTTCTGTGATCCCAGAGTCACAGAGCATGTGCATGTGCGCACGTGTGTGCTCGCAACGCGCGCGCACACACACACACACACACACACACACACACACATATAATCATACTTTTGACCATCCCCACCTAGGATCCTCTGAAATTTCTGCCTTTCACATCTGTGCTTTCTAATTTTAGAAACTTCTGTTTATTTGCAGGAAATATTGAATTCATCTTCCTGGACTAAGTTTACTCTACTGGCAAGAGATTTCAGATTTTCATTTTTATCATTATCTCCTTAAACCTGATTGTGTTTAACTTCTTACAGTTTCATTACTCCTAAGCACCACCTCTGACGTTTTACATTTCAAATTTTCCTTTATTTCTTTAAACGTCTGTGCCTTTATTCCTCTCATTTGAGGAGGATGAATTTCCTCCTTCTCGTCCTGCTTCAGCAACATTGGAGCTCGTCAACTCAGCAGGCAAAGCAGGCTGTTTCTAAGCGTATATGATGGTCCAGATGACAGATTTTGCATTTGTATTTGGTGAAAAAGTGCTGTTGTCTGCTAAAAATATGAATTAGAGAAAGCTTGACCCATGGAATCAGATGCCTGGAAAATGCACCCAAGTTGCCGCCTCCATATCTTTTGGGGCAAGGGGGCCTTTGCTTCAGGCAGCGCCCTTGCACAAGTGGATTAACCTTGAGTAAATGAGAAATTAGGTAATTCTTTTTTCTTTTTTTTTCTTTTTTGACTTATTTTTATTGTTTTTGATAGAGAGAGACCAAGCTACGGGGGAGGGCCTGGAGCAGGCTCCATAGTGGCTCGTCATTTGCTTGATACATAGTTTCATTCCACAGGTGGTCGGAGTGTGCAGGGCAGGAACTAGGCAGGTGGCCTCCCACATGGGAAGTACGCCCAGGGCAGGAGCCAAACCAGGGGTCTCCCAGCTTGCATATGGGTTCACACAGGCCAGGGCTGGGACTCTATCCTCAATCCCTGGGGCTTCAAGATGAGCGTTCAACCCACTGAGCCATCCTGGTTTCCCCTGATTAGGTAATTCTGAACACATTATACTCCCGCCATATTGATTGCTTGAGTCATGACTACAATACTGTCTTAAATGTATATGGAATCTTATTTCCCCCATGCTCTGAGTATTCTTGTGGGTATGATCTCACATATCTAGGGGTGACATTGGAATATACACCATGGCTACAACAACCGGATCAGAGTGGACCCAAGTCCACTCTGGAGCAGACTGGGGAGCCCCTGCAGTGCTGTGCTAGGTGCTCCCTTCTGAGGTGTTGGATCTTAGGTGAGGTCTGACAGATCACAGAGAGAGTGCTAAGTATACTTGCGTAGCCAGCAGGGAAGTGCTTTAGTATTTTCACAATTGAGGGAACTGTACTATGCTGAGTATCAGACCAGCACATACCACCAGAGGATACTAGGAAACAGATAGAAGTAAGGCCATTTTTTCTTCGTTTAGAAACATTTCAAAGAAAAAAAAAATCTGGGGGATAAAGATGTTGACATCACTCAGAATAGATACCAATCTGGTATTCTCTCCATTGAGGTAGGAAGGAAGGGTCTAAAGTAGTGATCCAAAGTCCCTCAGCTGCAGGTCACCCTTTTTGTGAGGGTTGGCAAGCACTCCCTAGAACAAATTGATCAAGGCAAAGAACATGGCAGACGACTCCACAAACTGTAGCCTCCATTCTCTCAGGGTTGAATGCAAGCTTGTTAATTGTGCTAACCCTTCATGTAACACTTCCCCACGGTTACCTACCCCCTTCTACTAACCACACAGCACAGAGCCTACATCAGACCTAGGCAGCCAAGCATATAAATCAGAATGGGAAGGATTGGAGGGCCTAGGCTGGGCCATGTGGCTAACAGCTGGTTTTCTGCTAAGTTGCAGAATAGCAGGGCTGCACTTGGAGCTGCAAGGTTCATCCCACAGCAGAGGCTACCATTAACTCCTTCGGCCTCAGCCTCAGGAGCCAAGCCCAAAGAGGCTGCAGTCTGGACACCTCTGCCCCTCACAGCAGTGCAAAAGGGGTGGCGTGTACCACTTGGTTTCTTATCTTGTCCAATGGTTGCCACGATGGTGTGTTGAAATTTGTTGTACTCATGCTTTCTCTCCAGTCTGCTGCAGACTGACACAGGAATTCTTTGACCCAGTGGGAAAGGCTATCTGGTAAAATAAGAAACTGTCGAAATGTTCGTAAGTCCCTATTGCTTTTGGTACGTGAAAAGTGGGACAGTCACATACTACACTATCCGATCGAATGTTCATGGAAACCAGTGTGTGTCTATCTGTGTCACTGTCTTGTCTTTGGTTGGCTTTTGGAATGCTGAGACATATTGTTTCCTCATCTCTGTGGGAAAAGAAAAAGGAAACAGAGACAAGTTCTTACCCGCCCCAGGAGAAAAGATTAAGGAACATAATGGGGTATTTTGAGCAAGCAGTATTGCAGTGACCTCCCGCTAAGAATGTGTTATTTATGCTCAGCAGCTGCCCTTGAAGCAGGCTTATGTCTGGGAGTCCCAATGTGTGTGTGTGTGTGTGTGTGTGGTGTGTGGTGTGGTGGTGTGGTGGTGGTGGTGGTGGTGGGGGATTTCCAATGGGTGACCCAGTGGCAGAAAGAAATAAAGCAACACAATGTCTACAGGCCTAGGATGGGGGCTGGATATGAAAAGACATCAGAGGAAGTTGATGCATGAACAGTTGAGGACATCATGAGAACTTTGCAAGAGAATTACCAGTCTAAATCTTCCAATTTTCTAAGACACTTCTGACAGTAAACTGTTATAGATATTAATAAATAAATATGCACTGGGCCCCTCCAATATTCATTATGTTTTCCCAGCACTGTAGTCTTTAAAGCAAGTGCAAGAGGAATTCTGTCATCCAATGAGGCAGTATGCATAGCAATTATGGAGATGTGCTAGAGAGGTGGTCTTGGTGGGGGTCACAGCTGCATCCCTTATGAGTTTAATGATCCCAGGCAAGCTGTTTAACACCACTGTGACTCAGCTTCCTTGTCTGTAATAAAGCAGGTAATGCTAGGATCTGCCTCAGAGGATTATCGTGAATTCAACTTACATCGCACATATATATAGTGTTTTTGGAACAGTACACACAGGAAGTGCCCAGTAAATGTGAGCCATTGTAGCAAGACTCTCACCACACATTTGGTATTGTGACTATTAGGCTTGAGTCCTCATCTCAGCTCAGCCATGCAGCAGCTGTGTGGCTTCAGACAAGTTACTTAGCTTCTCTGAGGCTCAGTATTTTTTGTCAGTCAAATAAGGATTTTAATATTTGCTCCACTGACTAAGGAGGTTATTTCACAAGTATCTATAATGATTCCTCTAGGGAAAGCCATTTGCAAGGGACAAAGTTCTGGGCAAGTGCAGGGTCACAGTAGCTCTTATGTTAATAAGGCATTTATTATTAACAATAGGTTGTCGTGATCTAGTTGCAGAAATGATGTACACAGAAGAAAAAGGTGACTGTGTAGTGAGGTAGTATGAGAAGAGAATGACTGGGCAAGAAAAGCAGTGTGAAAGGTACCCTAGGTAAAGGCAGGGTCTTCAGAGAGGGCTTGGTGGGTGCAGAGGGATCAGCATTGTGACCTGAGGGAAGGGAAGGCACTAAATCAGCTGAGAAGGGACCAGAGCCTAGTGACCACTTCAGTGTGAAGGATAATCATGATGGTTATATCCACAGAGCACTCACTCCTGGTATTTATGAAGCCCTAAATAGGTTCTGTGATACTTGCTCTACTCATTGTATTGTCCTCTGATTCTCACAAAAGTACTATCATGATGACCATTTCACAGCTGTGGAGAATGAGGCTTAGAAGGTCATTTGCTCAAGGACATATGGATACCAAGTGGTGCTTAGGAGGTTTGGGGGCTATTTTGCCTTCTGCCTAATCTCAGGGTGGATGCTTTTAATCATGGAGCTCCACTGGCCCCCACCTGAGAGGGGTGGGGCTAGGACCCATTGACCTTGTGGACAACGCCAAGACTTTCTTCCTTCTGGCTCTTCTCTTTCATTGCAACACACCTGAAATATGTGCTCCCTTCATTCACATAAACTGCTCCTCCTTAATTTGCTTTTCTAGGAAAGCTTCTTTGATAGTTTTCTCCCCACTTTTAAGGAGAATACGACTTTTTCCAGTATAGCCCTTGTCACACTATTGTGTTACACAGGCTCTGTGTTCAAAGGCTTTAGCTGCACTGTGAGCTCTGTGCAGAGACAGGGTCTGCCTTATCCATTACGGTAACCCCAGTGCAAGGAAGGAAGGAGGGTTGAAGACTGATGATGTACAACTATGGAGACTGCTCTGGGCCCTCCCCCTTCTCCCCTTTCTCCCTGTCTCTCTCTGCCTCTGTCTTTCTAAAAAACAATCAAATAAATCTTTAAAAAAAAAAGGAAGGAAGGAGGATGGAGGGAAAGGAAGAAAGAAGGAAGGAAGGGAAAGAAAGAGGGAGACTTTATATAACAAAAGATATAACTGATAAAGGACTCTGGAAGCTCAGATCGGGCCATAATTGTTAGAGCCTCTTTAGTACACAATTCTGATATCCCTCCTCCTTCCTGTACACACATATGGGAAATGTATGGTTCTTCCTCTTGAACCTGAAGTTCGCCAGAGCCAACGAGGAGCCCAGTTCCTCGTGAGATGACGCATCTCATCAGAACTTGAGTCACTGTTGTCTGCAGGCATCTACTTGACCTGCAAAGCTGACATGTGGGGCCCATTGCTCAGAGCTACTGCAGCCAATTTGGTTGATAATCTGCAGATTAAAAAGTCAATAAGAAGTTCCCAGAATCATTTTCAAAAGCTGGAACATAGAAATTAACGTGTTAATAATAGGTGCACGGTGGGGTGGGTTTCTGCTGTGGATGGGCCATTCCTTTCATTTGGTCTGGCAAAAAGGCCATGAGATGCATTCCTTTAATTTTCCTGCAGAGTGTAGGCTTTTAGGAGTGTTTTGTAAGCATCGATGTGGGGAATGATATTGCACATAGATTTTGTGGCAACTTAGGTAGGAAATAAATGAGATGTGGTAGGATTCATCGGAATTTCCTTTAATAACAAGGCCTGATATCTGTGTAGCACTTTTACTTTTTAGCACATCCTCAAATGAATCTCACCCATGCTTCCAATAAGCCTGTGAGGCCAGCCGGGATGACGTTTCTTCTTGTACATACACAGAGCGACGTGTCCAGAAGTGTGCGAGCTCTCATGCCAATGGCTAGCAAGCGGTCTGGCATGATGAGAGGTGGGCTCTCTCCACCTCTAGATGGAGCGCTCTGCTGAGCTAACCCTGGAGCCCCACAGCACTAACAGGCTCACGCACAGAAAGTCTGAACGACTCAGGTGTACTCGTAATAACATCAAGCCAGAAGGCCAGGTCGAAAAACCACTCACAGAGCAGCAAAGCTTCACCAGACTCGGGGGTCCAATCTCTGCTCCATCCCATGTTACTTGAGAGACTTCAGACTTGTCACTGACATTCTCTAAACTTCGGGTGCCTCATTTAGGTGATAGAAATACTAATGACGACGCCACTGGGTCAGTGTTAGAAGGACTGCAGAGATGATGTGTGAGATATGAGTAGTACTCAGTGGATACTGGGTGTGAATCCTGGCATTTGAAATGGCAGATGTGTGCAGCAAGCTGTCTGAAATGGAAGCCGTGTAGCAGTCTTTACTCTACTATCCATATGGTAGCCAGGAGCCCCATGTGGTCATTTACACGACATCGATTACTCTTAACATGAAAAATGTCATTCCTCTGTCTTCCTACCCACATGACCAGTGTCCGTAGCCACGCGAGGCTGGCGGTTACCATGTGGGGCAGTGTGTGTGACTGTGGAGAACATTTTCATCGTTGCAGAGAGTTCTGTTGGGTGTCACTGCCTTGGGAGAAGAGACGTGCCCAAGAACACAGGCTGGGGATAAAGAGGTCATGCCATGTCTAGACACTATGTTGCCATTGGAGGAGGCCAGCACAGAGCCGTGGGCCTGTGGGTGCCACTTCCTGCTGGTGCATAATGTTGTTTGCGTGGGGGGCTGTGCAGATCGTGTGTGGGGAATGCAGCGCAGTGTGTGGAAGAAGCCCACTCCGCGATACCCTGCTGATAATTACGTGGAGCGCTGCAAAGGGTGGGTGATTTGCTCTCAGGTGCCTGTTCCACACGCTTGTTTGGCATGCTTTATTGCCGGGTGGATTTACACTCTGCATTTGCCATAAAAACTGTTTCCAAAAGAAACAAGAAGCGTGGCAAGATAAAAAACGGTATAAAAAGGGTATTTTGTGATTTATTTATGTCAAATTTATGGAAGATGACAGGAGGCATTACAGTGCCAAAATTAGTTATCACCGTCAGGCCATAAATCCCGCAGGACAGGCGTTAACGGATTGGGTGGGGAACCGGGACCCCTGGGTCTTCTAAGGGGCCCGTAGGAAGTCCGAACAAGGCCAGGAATTTCTGAAATACTCCACAGAATGACTCAGCCTGCCATCCATCTGAGAGGCAGACACTAGCTAACGAGTATTAGATGCTTTCTGTGTTTTAAGCACATTTCATTTATAATCTCATTTAATTCCTACTAGCTCCACAGCATTCTGAGTATGTTTGTTAGTCCCATTTTGCAGAGGAGGAAACTGAGTCTTCAGGAAGGGAAATAAGTCACTCACATGTCTAGTGAGTAACAAAACCAGCATTCTTACCCATAACTGACTGACTACAAAACTTGTCTTTTTTAAAAAGATTTATTTTATTGTTTTTGACAGAGACAACAACCAGCTGACTAGTCAATAATCGACTGCTAGCAACTCAACAATGGCTACTTCACCTAACCTCCAAACAAATAATGTCTATTCATACAACAAAGGCCAAGCCTGAAGAGAGAGACAGAGACAGGGAGAAACAGAGAGAAAGGGAAAGGCTCAGAGCAGTCTCCATAGTTGTATGTCATCAGTTTGGTTCCACACAGGTGGGCGGGGCCGCTCAGGGTGGGAACTGGGCTGGGGGCCTTCCCAGTGGGAGGTACGCCCCATCAAGCCAGGGCCAACCCGGGGGATGAGAACTGAACTGGGGGCCTCCTGCACGGGAAGCACAACTCAGTTCAGCATATGGGTCCACACCTGCCAGGGCCGGGATTCGATCCTTGGTCCCCAGGGCTGCAAAGTGAGCTCTTAACCCACTGAGCCATCCCGGCTTCCTTGAAAACTTGTGTCTTAACCACTATTCACCTCTATGTCTTCTGGGTTTTCCCTATAAAGACTTCCTAACTGGCCCCCTGGTTTCCAGCTTTGCCTCCGACTAATGTCTCTTTCACAAGGCTCTTTGACCATGTTATAAAGAACATTCACTTTAAGGAGGTGAAGACATCAACAACTTCAATATTTCCTCCCCGGCTGGTCTCACGCTCACCCCGCTCCAACTTTCATTTTCTCTCTCTTTGGCCAGCTTTCTGAGAGTTCTCAGGAGTTAATGCCAGAATGCCAAGGTTCATAAATGCAATTATGTGGTTAGCAGGCCCTTCACACGCATATTATGGCCAGGAATTGGTGCACAGTTAAGCTGCCGAGAGCGGGTTAGCAAGTGTATTGACTTCCCTCTAGGGCTTGAGTCAAGGTTCTACCTCCATGTGGCCTCTCCATTCTTCCAGAATTTTCAACGCCACTAAGGGAAGATACCTCTTGTCTCAAATAGATGGCGAGGCTTCACTAATGATTATCAAGGGCTTACAGGTGCTAAAAGACAAAGGCATTACTTCAATATGCGTGTAATGTAAATCATATGCGGGTAAAAAGAGACAGGTAAATTAGATCAACCATCGGTCCCCCATTTACTCACCTGGGCTCTCTGAAAGTTCATCCAGGATTGTTTCTTGCCAGGACTGAGTGGATTTGAAAGTAAAGACTTCCAGTGATATTTTTCTCACAGAAGGATCCTGCAGTGGGTAAAGAATGATCTTGCTTGTGGTATTAGCAGCAAGAGAGGCTAGTGAGGGAGAGTTATTTGAAGAATGAGTGTCTCTTGCTATTTTCCTTTGCCGAATAATCATAAAAGATCTTCCGGGTTTCACTCCAGGTCCCAGTTCCTTGGGCCTGTGTTTTAGAACCTGATTGATTGTAAATTTTCCCCGGGCCTCACCAAGTTGGCATCGCAAAATGTCACTTTGCAGTTACACGGCCCCCGCCTGAAAGACCCCTGAGAAATGCCAATTGCCATTCAAGAGTCTCAATTTTCAAATATGCCTAGCAGCTTACTCCCGGTGAGAAACACTTTCCCCTCTCACGGGCATGCTAAGTGTTGTGCTGGGGAAAATGGTGGAGAGTGTTCTTTGGAAGGAAAGGATATTTGCAGCTAGGAGCTCAAGTCCCTGAAGCTTAAAAGGCCTCCCTACTTTTAGTGTTTCTTGCTGTGCAGCTTTCTCTGGGTGCTGGTGAGAGCAGGAGACAATTGAAATGGGAGAGGCGAGAGGCCCAGATGAATGGCAGTTGTGTTTCTCACTCCCTCCACCTGGACTTCGGCCCAAGTTATCTACACGTGCAGGTGGCGTAGCAGGCTCTGTGTGTCCTGGGGACGGGGGTTATGCAGTTAGCCCGGGAGGACGAGGGTCTCGTCCTGCCATTGGGAATGGCTCAGACTCACACAGAGCCCCCCCCCCCCCCCCCCCCCCCCCCCCCCCCCCCCCCCCCCCCCCCCCCCCCCCCCCCGAGCTCCACACCTAATTTGGTTTGCGTAGCTGAGACACACTGATTGCTTGGGACTCTCAGTTGCTTTGGATCTGATGTTGCTCCTCAGACTAGAGAATTGTTTGAGCAAGTCATTCACCCTCTCTTGTCCCTCAGTGTTGGGCCAAGTTTTAGGTGACTCACCCAGGTCTAGTCCTGTCTAGTGATGCTTTTCTCTCATACTCAATATACAACATAATGTGACAATTGTTGCCAAATGGTATTCAGACTTCCCCATCCCACCGTATTTTCTTTAGGAAAAAAAAATGCACACACACACACACACACCCTTCTTCCCCCTGCATTCTTCTTGGTGTCAAGAAAAATGAGAGGGGAAGCCGGGATGGCTCAGTGGGTTAAGCACTCACCTTCCAGCCCTGGGGACTGAGGATCGAATCCCAGCCCCATGCCGTGCAGACCCATGTGCTAAACTGCAGTGTGTTTCCCATGTGGGAGACCCCCAGCCAGTTCCCACCCTGCACGGCCCCTGCCCACCTGTGTGGAAAGAAACCAGGTAAAAAACTGATGATGTACAGCTATGGAGACTGCTCTGGGCCCTTCCCCTTCTCTGTCTCTCTGTCTCTGTATCTCTCTGTCTCTGTCAAAGAACAATAAAATGAATCTTAGAACAGAAAAAAATGAGAGAAGCGGTTGTGGACAATGGGCCCATGTGGCCTTCTCAGCAGATTTCCGTTTGATTTATTTCCCGTAGTCCCTTTCGTACAGGCCAGAGGGTTTGATTTAGTTGGAGATGGCACCTAACAGGGCAAAGGCTCATTATCTTTATTGGTTGTGATCCTCGCCCCCATTGCTTTGTCCAGAGCCCTCAAAATAGTCTAGTAGTTAAAGGATTCACATGGACCCCTACAGAGCTGGTGTCAACTCGCGGGGAAAAGGAAGATGTGGGAAGAGGCTTCGATGAGCATCTCATCATAGCATGACAAGTACAGTGGCAGAAAAGGTGGCCGCATCATGCCTGTCCCGATTGCCACGGTGACAAAGGCCACTTCCTGCATGGTGGGGCGGTAATGACAGAACTGGTGATGTGGGAGGGTGGGAGATGGTGTGTGCTTGTCAACCAGCCTAGTTGTCATACGTTGCTCTGGGAATTGGATTCATGATGAAATCACCCACAGGTGTTCTGAACTTTTATAGGAAGGCAATGTGGGGTCAGCAGGGGAGGTGGCCAGTCTCCCCGATAGGTTGTGAAGATACAATTGGACATGCCGAGAACTTCCTGGTACCCTATGATTTCTGTAGAAGCATAGGTAATACTTCATGCCATGGACTCCCTGAAACCCCCACAGGTAGAGTTGCTAAGCACTGGGCCTCGAGTTAGGTGGCTGTGACCTTCTTTCAAGTTTGATGAAAGTTTGATCAGAGGGAAGTTAAATCGAAATCATCCTTCTGTCATCAGAGTTTCTGCTATGGCGGCAGGTTTTTTTTATGGAGAGAGAGTATTGTTACCAGATGAAAACAGTAAAATGGTGGAACTCGCCCTCTCCTGACATTATTATTAGCTGCCCAGACGTCTGATTATTTTTTAGACCACTGTCTAGAAAAATTGCACACACACATTTCCATGTAGAGTCTTTTTGCTTTTTCTACTAATATGTAGACATAGCTAAATTAAAACATAAAAACGCAACAAATGCGACCATTCATAGATTATTTCCTTGACACAACTAAAGGAGAGCAGTCACTGATCAGAGGGATTAATCTAACTACCGTTGTTTTGCCACGTGCATAAAAACCCATTAGTGCTTCAGGTTCCCAGATAAATTGGAGAAACTCACTTTAGTGACACTTAATTTTGTTATGAGTTTGGGCAGATGAAGGGGAGCTTGAAGCCTCCGGCGCTGGAACAATGAGACGCCTTTCACCCTAGGAGGAGGTAACAGAGCTAATTGAGCGTGCTCGTTAAATCTCACCCATCCGCAGGTCACAATTTGAGACAATGACGCTCTGTGACAGACATAACGAGGAGGAGGATCTTACTTCTTTTGCCTTTCAGTCCTTTTCATAGGAAAAGTGCATGATGTTCCACAGGGCGCCACACAGGATTGACTGGTCCCAGGCGTGCCCGGGAGAACTCACATCGACTTGTGGGTTTTATTCACCTCTGCCTCCTAAAATTAGGAGCCAGAGTTTGCCCACTCACTCTTGTTGGCCAATCGAGCTGTAATTTACTTACTTTTTCTATGCTCTGGAGAAGAGTTTCTTGACTCTACCTCAGTACTGTTGACATTTTAGGCCACATGCTATTCTTTTCAGGGATGGTGGGGGGCTGACGTGTGCATGGTAGGATGTTTAGCAGCATCTCTGACCTCTATTTACTAGATGCCAGTAGCACCCCTGCTCCCAATGGAGTCACAACTAAAAATGTCTCCCCACTTTGCCAAGTGTCCCCTGGGGGAATAGAATCGCTACCGCTCTAGAGATAGTTCTGACACAAAAGGATAAGCATGTAGGCCTTCTTGTCTCAAAGAGAGGCTGCATGTATTGGGCCACCTTATTGGGAGATTTCAAATCAGTTTTTAAAGGTTAGCCTAGATTGCTACCTGATTTGGCTCAGCAGGAAAAATCATACCACGTTGCGTGTGAAGTGACTATAATTTATTAGCTCATTAGTCAGGCCTTGAAATAGCCATTTTGAGCTCTCGCTCAGGCTGGCCACGCTTGTAGGCTGAGTTGCTTTTTTACAGACTTGAGGTTCCCCCTCTGTGGTGGGGCCCTCATTACAGGAGCTTGCTGAGCTTACTCTGATAAGCCGCCTCTACCTTGTGCATCCAGGGATTGCATGTCTCCTGCCACCGTCACCGTCCTGGGTGAGAACGGGAGCTCCGCTCTACAAAGGAGGACAGAGGAGTGCTGATCAGAGCGCTAAGTAGGAGAAGGAGTGACCTGTGGCATTCACCCTTCTCCTTCCACCCTCATAGGAGAGTCTAAGACCTCATTGCTTCTGGAGGGTTTAATGAGGCAGCGAGAGCCACTGTGAGCACCACTGGCATCTTTCCAAATGGCCAAGGTGACGGTCAGGAGGGTGACTGTCCCTGAAGCCACACTGTGCTGGTGGTCTGTCCCCACTGAAGAATCAGGGAGACTTCTCAATTCCTAATCTCTGACTCTCTTCATCTCATCTCACTATCACTTTCCGTAGTGGTGAAAGCCAATAGCAGCCAATGGAGAAGCTTATTTGCATTCGGGAGTATGTCACGCACGTTCTAGCACCATCATAATTACTGAAATGCATCAAGGGGACCCATTTCACGTTACCTTAGACTTGATGCCTGCAAACAATTTGAGACAGGGCAGCCAGTTCAAACATCCTGATGGAGTTTTCTCTGACCAGGTGTTGACTCCGGTCCCTGCATGGTGGTTCTCTGCCAGCACAGAGCCTCTCCTCATGTGGAGTCCCTGGAGGAAGGCCATCTGGTGGGTGATGCCGCCCCTCCATCCATGGGGTCACATTGAGATTCCTCCTCCGCGGAGACAGTAGAGGGGAGAGCCCTGCACTTGGAGCCTTCTGCTTGGAGCAGAACTGAGCACAGAGTGATGGAGGTTTTTTCCTTTTTTTTTTTCGTAAACAAATCAAAGGAACTAGCTAAAGTCATTTATTTGCATACTGAAGTTCAAGCATATGTTCCAAATTTTGCCCCTTCTGTCAATATGAATAAATCCTACTTTATTAGTATGATAAGTCATACTAATAAACATATTCTTTCAGAAGTTAAGGTGACTAGGATCCACCAACATTCCTCTGTAGACCTTCCAGGTAGTAAGGGCACATTGACCTATTTTTATTCTGAGTCTGTGTGAAAGACAGTTCTGTGTCCTAAACACATTTATGCACCTTTTAAAAATAGTTTTTACTATAAACACTACAAGAATAAAAATTTTGTTCTCTATTAGCTCTTTTCCATTAGCTATACTATATGTCTATTAACCTTTCCTTTTTTCCTTTAGCTAGGTTTTCTAAAACAAAGCATAGAAATACGTTTTCTTATAGAAGTTGCCCAAAATTACATTCATAAATATAGATATGTATTGATATCCATGTAAGAGCATTTATTTGAAAACTTCCCTGCACTTGAGCAAAAATGATAACATTCAATGAATTGTCAGAGTAGATTATAGTTGGTGCCCCTTAAAATGAAGTTGAATATTTAAAAGGTAAAGAAACTTTTGAGTTATGAACTTGGAAATGATGTTTGGGCCCCTAGGTTCATGTCTGTCTGTGCTATGAATTTGTGGTTGGTCTGAAGTCAAGTTATCAGCCATTTTAAACCTCAACATGCCAACTTGCAGGTTTATCTTACTGGAGTTGTATAAACATTTTATGAGGATTTCAGATTCTATTTTTTCTATAGGCATATTTTCTATCATAACTATAATTCTACATAAGGTAAAAACGAGCCTTAAGGAAAATGGAAAGGAAGCAAAATGATTATTATTAAAATAATCTAGTATTTTAGACTTAATTCAAACTTGCAACAAATGAAATGTGCATTTCATAGACAATTAAATAGGGTCTAGCTTTTCATTCTTCCGAAAGATAGCTGTTTCTGAAACCATAGAATGTTATTGTTTCCCATCTTTTCATTTTTCTTATTTGTAGTGTTCTTATTTAAATGCACTCCCAGGAATAGGCTGCTATCAACTAATGGTATCAATTGCAAAACAAATACCGTATTTTCCGGCGTCTAAGACGACCGGGCGTATAAGACGACCCCCTAATTTTACAGTTAAAACATAGGTTTAGGCCTATATTCACCGTATAAGACTACCCCCGAGGCTGTAGTCTTATACAGCGAATATAGGCCTAAACCTATGTTTTAACTGTAAAATTAGGGGGTCGTCTTGAATAAGCCCGGTCGTCTTATATGCCGGAAAATACGGTACAAATTTTAGGCCCCAAATGGAAAGTAAAATGGCCCTAAACTCTGGTTCCCTTTATCCTTTGTCAACATTCCCGATTCTCACCGTGTTGTTAATTCACATCCTTTAAAGACCAGAAAAAATTAATTATAACACATATGAGTCGATTAACAAAATTATAAATATCATCTATAAAAAGGTCTCTCTTTGTTGTGTGTGTGTGGGTATCTATAGAAGAATGTTCCTTTATTTGGCTCTCTTTTCTCTCTTGAGCATTTCTTATTGCCTCATCTTGTTCTCTCTCTATCAGACTAAAAGGGGCACAAAGAAAGGGGCTTGGTTTCTTTGCTCATATATGCTCAGGACCTGGCATTGTGCCTGGCATGCTGTAGATGCTCAATAAATATGTGAATGAATAGAGGCATCAATATATGATGGGTGGGGATGAGGACCATTTACAATTCATCTGATTCAGTTTCTCAATCTGGACATTAGGCTATGATGGCTTATTAAAATGATTTTCTATCCATTCATTCCTCAATCCTCCTGTTCATCCATCAGATATTTATTGAACACCTACTACCTACCAAGCATAGGATTACCTGATGGCAGTATTAGAAAAGAATGTAAATCGGTGACCCTACCTTAAGGGAGGCCAATGTTAGCATGGGGTACAGATATAGAAAATAGTGACTCTATGGGCATCTTTATGTCTTGGGGACAGGAGAGACAGAGATTGTGACCTGTGAGTTAGTAGAGTGTTGAGAGAGGAAGAAGCAAGTGACCATGAAAGTCAAGGAGATTGTAGGCAGAGGATGAGCAACCACTGAGACTTGCAGGGCAGGAAATGACATGGCTCGTGTTAGGGACTCAGGTACTTCAGGGTGATGAGCGCATGAGATAACATTGAGAGGGAGAACACCTTGTGGTTGGCAGTGGGCGATGAAGTCAGAAAACCTGGGTCTAAATCCCGGCTCTATAGTTTTTAGCTCTATAACTTCGGATAAATAATTTCCTTATCTATAAAATGCAAAAAATAGAACTTACCTCAGATAATAATCTGGAGTAAAGGTTAAAAGAAATGCAATTGTGCCTTATACATTGCAGGAGCTTAACAAAAGTTTGGGGCTATTGCTATTCCTATCACAACTCAGAGACGGTGGAAGACAGAATTGGCAAAGTTGGTTAGGAGAGACTGTGAAGAACTTGGCATTTGACTTTTCTTCTGTATGCATTGCAGCACCCCTGGAATGAGTGTGAGTCAGGGAGGGGAATACTTGGATTTTCTTTTAGAGAGAAAGAAGTCTCAGATTGCCAAATAGAGGAAAACCTTTTGATAGGAGGGCTTGAAGGTCTGACACTCGATTGGAGGATGGGTTTGGATAATGACATTGCAGATGGAGAGAGAAGGCAGAGCCTCTTTAGAGAGAATTATACAGGTGGTAACCACAGAGTACTGTGGTCCCCAGCTTGGACAACTCCATGCTTAAGTGAGGGTCAATAACCAAAAGCCAAGATAAAGGAAAATTGGCCCCTGTAGAGATTGCTTGGGAGAGCATTATCACGTAGAGCTCTGTTCCTCAGAGCAAACTGTCCATAGACTAACAGCATGAAACACCTGGGAGTTAGGATTTCAGGATTCCCAGACCCAACCTCAGACCTCTGAATCCAAAACTGCACTCTAGCCAGGTCACCAGGCGGTGTGCCTCCACATTAAAGTTAGATCCACAGCGAGTTTTGCAGACTTCAGCCCCCAAGTTTTTGTTTGTTTGTTTTATTTTTGTTTTGCCTGTGTGCTAAGAATGGTTTTCATATTTTTAAATGGTTGGAAAAATAACTAAAGAAAGAATACTATATTTTGGTGACCCATAAAAATGTTCAGAAATTCAAATCTCAGCGACCTTAAGTAAAGTTTTCCTGGAACACAACCTTACTCATTGATACATGGTTAATAGCCACTTTTGCTCTCAATGGCAGAATTGAGTAGTTGCCACAGACAATTTAAGACCTGCTAAGCTGCAAATATTTACTATCTGGGTCTTTCCAGAAAGTTTTCTGGTCATTTAGATAAAGGTTGTAGATGTTACAAGTTATAGGTTCTAGTCCTGGGGCTGCTATTTACCAACATGTGGTTAATTACTTGAAACTCTGTGCCTTGATGTTTTCCACTTGTAAAATGAAGATACAATGGGTACCCCATGGGATCATAAAAATAAATGAGAATAATACCTGTTGTACTTTTCCCAAAGGTTAGTACATAGTAAGTGCTCAGTACACATTGGCTGTTAATACTCAACAAAAATGTTCATAGATAACCGTGGTCAACTCAAGTCTTTGCTTTGAACCTACCTGCTTCTCACTGAGACAGATTTTGGTTCAGGCATATCTAACACTGCTGTCTTTCTGAAATTCACCCTAAGTTACCTTGATTTCTGCCCTTGTCCAGCTAACCGATTTTAGAGAAATGCCTAGTCATAAAGAAAATTGCTCCTTTACACCAGTAGTTAGGCCTGTCATGAATAATGATATCAATAACTAATAACCTACAATGTGGTGTAGGTACTAGGGAGTAATTTATTTTGATATTTTTATGCCATCATAATGAATTTGTTTGTTATTCATTGTAACTCTACTTTCAAGGCATAAATCAATGTTGTTTTATATTCTGGGCAGATGCTGTGTGTATTTCCAGAGGATTTCTAGGGTAAAGAATTAACAGTTACTAACGGTAACACAAACATGGATGTTGTGAACACTTTTTAAAAGCATCAGTGAAGAAATGCTGCTACGGATATTTTTTTCTATTTTGAGGGAAAGCTGCAAATAACCATGCTGGCATTTAATACTTGGACCTTGATTTAAAATTAAATTGACTGTAGATAAACATTTTGGTTATATCTTCAATTGAAGTATAACTTTTCCTCAAAAGAACTATACTGTTTCAAAAAAAAGAAATGTGATGTCCCTGCCTTTTTACGTCTGCCTTTTCTTATTAGCTACACTGTGGTATCTCTTCTAGCAAACACTGATATCAGGGATGTGTAGTGCAAAGAGCAAGACAACAGCAAAAGTGAGAATGTACGTGCTGCTATTTTCTGGTGCTGAATATAATATTTGGGCTGTGGTGCTAAGTATCAGATAATTTCCTTAGATCTTCAATTATTGTGAGTATCTTCTCTTAATAAAGGTTTTAAAGGTTAGGAAATACAGAAACTGACTCCGATCTCTAAGCTATAATTACTACAAAAAAAAAGAACAGAATGATGCGTCTTAATATGAAACAATCTATTTCTTCACACTTTGTAGAGACCAATTCATATTTTCTATTTATAATCTTATTCTCCATCTTATTTTGTGCTGTTGATGAACATTGTATTTCACATTGGCATCTACTAGAATTATGCTCAATTATATTATATAATTATTGAGAATTTTTAGCACTTTCCTTTAATGCTCTACAAATTAAACATTTCAATGAGAGATCTTTCTAGAAGACTTTGAGTTGTAAAACGTGTGAAAGAGTTCTCTAGAGTTCTTTTGAATAGAAAAGACTATGTATTGTATTTAAATGACAAAGAGGACACAAACAGCCTTTAAAATGACCATTGCTTAAAATGAATATATGTTTGATTACTAACATACTCCCGGGGCCAGTCTGTTAGTAAATGTGCAAAGTATAAAAACTATATTTATTCCCATGGTTAGCATTACCAAATTTGTAGATGGGAAACCTCAGCATGCTTAATTTCTGTAGCACGTTTAGTATGGTGAACTTTCCATGGAGATCTCATCCCCTCTCCTTTCCTTTCCATCCTAGAAACACTAACACAGTAAAAATTTGATAATGTAAATTTGAGCTCGGTTAAGAAAGATAGCCAGCATACACAAGGACTTTAAACTCTTAGCTGTGAAGTTGCTATGAACAGTTAAAAAAAGAAATGACGGTAGGGGGTTAGGTGGATAAGTGATGATATGGAGGAAAAAAACAGATTTCAGAGGAAATTTCACTGAATATTTCTTACTGGACAAAGTGGTCTTATGAAAAAACCTTAGTAACAATGAAAGCGTTGTTCTAATTTGAAGCACTTTTATCATAGGAGGTGCCTGGAATACCATTGTATATTTCCATGTGTGACAATGTAGCCTTGTATTTTCTTCTTGGCACATAGCTCTTCAGTTTCTAACTTTGGAAGGTGAAGTTGTCTGACAGCTTGAATCAGTTATAGTATGGTCACTCTTTCTTTGGTTACTGAGTATTCCATCTGTGGGTATCAGTCATGACATGGTTCTGACAATTACAACCAGTCACAGCACAATATTGCAGGACTTAATCAGAAGGAGCTTTGAAAGTACAGGGAAATGAAGCTTTGACAACATCCTTGGGGATGTTACTATATAATCTAATGATTGCATGATCTTTATTTTGTATCTGGGTATTACAGGAAAGACAAATGGTCCATCATTCAAACACCTGCATCTGATACCTGCAGAATTGCATACTTGTGTTGTTAGAGCCAAACCAACATGTTCCATAACAAAGTTCTCTCTCTTTCTGTAACATCATAATACTTTGTTTTGGGTATGTACTAAGTGGCTTATTCCAAAGGAGCAGGGAGTTGTTTAAAAATGCGGGATAGCTGCATTGTAATTACAGCTGCTACAAAGCATAGTTGACCAAACACCCCTTTGGAAAGATAGCATCATATTTCTTTTATGCAGTTAATGAGCGTATACCTGGTACATTTACCTTGTGACCTGCTTGGAAAAGCTCATAAGAGAGTAAAGTATTTCCTTCTAGCCCTGCCTAGTTTCATTTTCTTAGTGCTTTTGGAAAGAAAGCTGAGATTCAAAAGTCAGATTCAATTATAGCAAACTTGAATGCCTCCCAGTACAGTAGGTAGGCAATAGGTAAGCAAGATTGTCTATCATATCTTCACTTAATATTTATGTGTCAGACTCGGCTTATCAGCAAGGAACTCAGCAGGACACAGAACCTACACAGATGGCTTAAATGAAGGGACTTACTTTAATGCAGGGAGCTACTTACAGAGGTGTGACCAGGTAAAGAGAACAAGTAGGAACGTTGGGGCACCAGGAGACTAACAAGAACTAGAAGTCTTCAGGTAAGAGGTGACTTACCATGAAACTAATCAAGCTTAGGCTCCGTGGTTCCTCACATGAGATCCCTTCCAAGGCCCTGTGAGGGACCAGCAATATGTTCTTAAGCTCGTGTATTTTTAAGTAAAATCTCCAAATTTAACCGTACAAGCTTTGGAGTCCATAATAGTTGGATAGCCCAGGCCAAAGGACAAGGAGAGGACATGATGTTACCTGAGTCCTGAGAGAACTGAAGGGATGGGGGTCTGGGAGAGGCAGCTACCCAAGAGGCAGTGAAGCTATAGAGAGAGCAGCTGGAAGTGAGTGGGAAGGACATTCCTTTTCTCACTCCACATCCTGGTTTCCTCATATGCTTTGCTGAATCCATCAGGACACTAGCAGGTGGGGAGGCCAGGCGAGGGGCATGCTAAGGCGTAGAGTTGAGCAGAGAAGGATGGAGAGGAGAGGGGAGGAAGGGGAGGCAGGCAGAAGTATAGCTAGCAACGTAGTGACCAATACAACCAACACTGGGACCGGTTTTTGAATTCAGATGATTTAAATGTACAAGTTTATGGTTTGGACTCAGACTTTGGTTCATACAATAGCCCCATCAGAATGAGTCACAGAACACGGGTGACCGTGGGCCGGCCAGTCGGTCCCATGTGGTAAGCTGTGATGGGGTATGGAAGGAAATGAGCCGGAGTTATAAACAGAATTACTCAATCAGCAGACACTGTCCAGACGAACAACTACATTTCAGCCTGAGCTTTCGTTAATAACTGTTCAAATATTTACACATATCGCTGATGAATGAATATCAGTGTTAGCCTCCTGAACGTTGTCTTGGAGATGAAGGTAGTGGCTCTTCCAGCAGGGCAGAGAGGGATGGATTTATTTCTCTTGAATGGCTTCTAGATTGAGAGGCTGCTGATGACCCAAGTCAATAAACTGAGAAGTTGAGAGCGGGATTGTACAACTCCAGGTTTTTCCGTCTAAGGTGTGAGGTGGATTTTGGGTGAGTTTTAGCCAAACGAATTCAGCTCTTTAGCTTCCCTGACAACAGTCATCTCATCACTGTACAGGCTGGGGTCCCACTGTGTCTTATTTGGGTGATCGAGGTTTTCTTCAGAATCTATCGAAAGCCTGAGATTTGAAGACTAGAATGCATTTTGCTTGTAGGTTTCGATCTTTATTTTGAGAAACACTGCATGATGTGTCGATGGTAGAGAATCTGTGGATTATGAGTGACACCGTGTCTCCTCTTCTTAGATTATCTGTTTGACTTCCTAGACTCGTGTTCTAGACCTGGCCCTACTGTGTTTGTTGTCTAGTAAAAACGAACCTGTAGCTCCTCGGGAGGTTCCGTGTAGGGCTTTGTTTGTGCTGTTTCCCTCTGCCTGGCACACCCTTCTGCTTCTAGTCATTCATCTAACTCTTACTCATTTTGAATTAAACCTGGCATCTCCTGTAGGAAACGATTCCCGATTCTCTGTGTATCTGTATCTCATCATTCCTACCTCAACTATCACATCAAATCTGTGTGACTGCCTCCTGGTGAAAGAGTCTAATTCCTACTTGTATTTAGAGTGGGCAGAATCTGGCATGAAGCAGGTCATCGATAAGTATGTGTTGAACTGAACAATGGTAAAAAATAATAAAGACAATTTTCTCCAAAGCAGGAAACACTGTGTAATCCTCAAGGTAGCTCTAGTGTCCTAGTTAAAACTTAGTCCAATGTGTAAAATTTAATTATCTCTCTCTGATTAATTGGCTCCTGAGATGACTTTTGGATTTTCCCTGTGCTTGGAGTAAAATTAGACCAGTGTCTGCTTTATCACACTAAGATACCTGAAAGAGTAACTTGCACTTTTTGTTAAGACTAGGTTGCAGAGTAGGTAATATCTTTTCTATGAAGCAGTAGAGAAGGAAATGGACCCTGATGATCACTCTCATGTGAATTCCCCAGTGACAAAGGTGGCAATGACAATGTCCACTGTCACACTGGGTCCTCAGGCCTACTCTGTCATGTGGTGAAAATAAGGATCTCCTTGTCATTTTTTAGCCAGGAGTGGGTAAGTCATTTTTCCAAGGTCACTATACTGGGGGAAGCAGGATTTGAACCCTAAGCTTCCTGAGTCATGTGCAGTGCTTTGTATCCATTACACCAAGATGCCTTGCAGTTCTAAGCATAGGCTCCGTCATGGTGCGGTATTATTTTTACTTCCGCCCGACCAATCCTTGCTACTTTGTGTGGTTTCAGTGAGGTTTTGGGTCTCTTCTTAAGAAAAGGTCATCTGGTGCATTGGGCAAGTGATGGACATTTTCATCAATTTAGTGCGAATTGGTTTTGGAGGTAGTGTTGGAAAGGAAGGGAGTTTATAGAAGAGGTGGATAAAGAAATGCTAGTGATTGATGATCTATTCAATATATAAGTTTTCTTAGGGCAAGAAAATAGACTCTTTTGAAGGTAAGTTTCTCAGGGAAGATTTATATCAGTATTCTGAAAGTTGCATGGAATATATACCGTTCTGGGAAGTGGACTGGAAATCCACTTTGGGTCTATACCTGTGATGAGTCAATTTGCCAATGAAGTGTTTGGGGGTTGAACTATTTTCTGTCTCCTTTTCTAAGTACCTGTGTGTTTTATCCCTTGCTAGGCGCCATCCATTTCAGAGGAGAGCACGTTGAAAATAGGCTTCTGCCTAAACTCGGTCACATTTCTAGTGTACGGTGAAATTCATTTGAATAATAGACTTTATTTTCTATGTGCTTTCAGCAGAATTGTGAGCATAAAAAGAAAACAAGGCAGATTTGTAGGGCAGCTGCAAGTGAAAAATATGCATTTGGGTGACTGATGGCTTGTGGTGGGTTGTTATCTCCTCACCTTTTGGAAGCACATTCCTGGGGGTCTTGTGGGTGGGGGAGGGGTGGCTCACATCAGGACACTGTGGTACTTCACAATAAAATTCAAGGGAAAAACAAACAAACAAACAAAAAGAAAAGAAAAGCACCCTGAGATTTGCAGAAGTCGAAAGAGGTCTGAGAAAATGGATTCCATTTGCTGAAAATGGCAGGGAGTTTATTTACTGGGTTAAGTGTGAAGTATGTTGATAACAGATGGAATGAGTGATCACATGGCATATTTAAATAGTCTAAAGATAACCTCGATGTCCTGGTCAATGTTCCTTCTCTCGATTAATGCCAGTGCTAATTAACTGGCACAAGTGTTTCCAGCCATATGGGGGAGGTTGCTGGAAAGCGGCTGGCGGCCCCTACGCAGCCCCTACCTGAATGCAGTTGAGTGCTTTCTTGGTGCTTTGGGACCTTCCATAACAGAACAGTCCAGAGCAGAGCAAGCTGATGGCTGCAAGTGTCAGGATGTTTTTCTTTGTTTCTTTCATGTACCTCATTGCAAATGTGGTTGAAAAATTAGAAATCATGCAGACTGTTTGTGGGATAAGGGACACTGTACTTGGGCCACGTCTGTATGAGGGCCTCTTGAGTTTCTAAGTGGTCTGTTAATTGATCTTTGTTCTGATTTTCTAATAATGGGTAGCCAATTCAGAAATGATCTTTGTTGAACCAGTGCTCTGCTATTCAGCTATCTACCTGCCAATGACCTGAAATAGGAAGGGAAGAACTAGTTTAGGCCAAGAGAGAGTACTGTGATGTGGGAGTTAGGTTGCAAATCCAATCCAGAAGCTGTTCTAAGGAAGCAAGTGTGCGAGGGGAGAGGTGCTGGATTCGGAGTCTGGTAATTCGGGGAAGAATCTCATTGCTGTTGCTCACCAGCCTTTTGGCCCTAGCTGGTCTCAAGGGCTGGCTTGAGAAACAGAAACTTCAGCTTCAACCACATCTACAGTCTTCTCCAAGCCAACTCAAATAAGAGTAAAACTGAAGTCACCATCAGCTGACCAAGTAATTTATCATCCAAGTGAAGCACTTAAAAGTGAAAAAGAGGAGTTTATAATAATTACCCAGGAACTACAAGCCAAAAGAGGGGTTATGCTGGGCACTCTGGGATGTGTGGTGTCTACCAATGAGAGCGATGTCCTCAGTATGCACATGCAACTTTAAGACAAGCCCCCACTGAGCTCCCTATTCTGACTGGATTTCAGCCTTTGAAGCCTCTATTGTCTTTGGAAAAGGTGCTGTTGGACCTCTCTGAACCTCAGCTATAAAGTGTGGATAATAGGACTTGCTTCTTGGAACTGTAGAAAGGACGGAATGAGATGTGTGTAAAGCATCTACAACAGGGATTCACATGGGTGCTGCTTCTTAGTAAATGTATTCTTGTCCTTCTGCCTCCTTCCTGCCTTCCCTCTTCCATTCCATGTGGACAATTGTACTATAGTGAAAGTATTGATGTCCATTTTTAAAGATGAGACCATAGTTTTAGATGCACTCCTTATTGACAACAGGGTTTTATTAATCATTTATCTTGACCCTATGGTGCCCAGGACAGAATAGTACTCAGCAAGCATTTGGTTGATGGATGAATGCATGAAAGAGTCACAGAATAGCAGTTGTTCCACAGCAGTGGCTTCTCAAAGAGTGTGGCTGATAAGAATTCAGGAACCATAACAACATAGCGTGTTTTTTCCCAAATGCAAGTTTAGGCCAAGTGGCTAAATAAGAAGACTCTTGAAGAAAGTCTGTCACCACGAGGGAAGAGCCGGGCTCTCTGGTCCCGGGTTGGCTCCCCAGTTCACGCGGAGTTTCTGCGATGGAGAGGAAGCAAATGTGGAGCCCAGCACAGCAGGGAGGCAGACACATGTGTCAGTCCCCCCAGGTCCGCTCCCGGCCTCCTGCACTGGCAATCACATGCATGCGGCCCCCCTCCATCGGGCTGCCACACCCCTGGTGTTCAGGGGACAGACCCCGGACCCCGAGAATGGCGGCTGTCCTGTTAAGTCCGAGAGGAGGTAGGTCTCTGCGTGGGATGTCTGTGACGTCTGATGGGCCGTATCTCGACTGAGTGGCTTCTGTTTCCTGTCTGTGTCAAGAGGTTGTAAGCCAGCTTTGGGGCGTGGGGCATGAGCAGAAATTCTTGAGGAGGATACCGTTGTGATCTGAGCAGGCTCTAGGGTCCCAGTGCCCAGGTTCAAATCCCAGCTCCACAAATTAATAGTAGCGTGGCCTTGGGAAGACCGAAGATCAAATTCTTTGTCTCCATTGTCCCACCTGATAAACAGTGATAATAATTATAACTGCCTTATAGGATTCTTTGGAAGGTAAAGTGAAATCATTCATATAAAGCATTAAGTACAGTCCCTAGCACGTAGTACACACACAGTACTTATCAGCTGCCGTTTTTCATATTCGGATCATCACCGTCAGCTTCATCATTAACGGGTTCTGAACCTGACCCATTCTTATACCAAATTCTCTCAGTGAGGGGATGGTTCCCAGTTAGCTGACACCACTGAACCTCCATGGGCCGGTGGGGGAGGAGTAGATATTGTCCGACAGTCAGTTGTCACATCACATATATTACATACTTCACTAGCCAGGGGCTGATTAGTACAAATCGCATTTTGCACAGGCAGGGTGCACAGACGTGTGGGCTCCACAGGTTCAGTTCGATTGTTGTAAGGAAGGTAGTTACATGGGGGTGAGGGGTGCTTGTGAATATTCAAAAATACTATCTTTGCACCAGTTAATAACAGAGCAAAATACATCTATACATTCACAGGTACAGACATATGTATATATATTTTTTAATTTTAAGCCTTCCCACCAGGAAAGAAATATATGCACCTGAGACTGCTCTTAGACTGGAAGATTAAAGGCCAGAACACGCCCTGAGGGGAACCCCCAAAAGATAAAACAAAACCAAACCAAAAAGCCCCATCCCCCAGACTTTCAGAGCTGACTTTCTTTGCGTCCTCTTTTCCTCTTGCATGTCTGGGCTGCACTGTCCCCGTGGCTGCTCTTCCTACTAATATTATTCTCCTGTCAAGTTCCTGGCACTTCAGAGCAGGAAAGAATTCTTCTGCACTTGGAGCCTGAGTGGGGCCCTGGGAAATCCTCGTGGCCTGGATTTGTAGCCGCTGCTGCCATGCTTCACGCTGCAGCCACTTGGCGCCCGGGCCGGTGTGTGGCCATTGTTAGAGCCGCCCCGATTTGGTTCACGCGGGGCTGCGCTCCACGCAGAAGACAAGTGAGCTGCTCCATTGTACCTCTGTGCACGGCTCCCCGACGATGAAAATAGAACGTGCCTTCATCTTGCTGGGTCTGACGGAGAGATATCACCCCGGCTGCGAGTCAGCATTTGCCCACACGATTGTTCGGCAAGATCTATTTTTAAAAGTCCATACATTCCACGGGCAGGCAAAATAGGGACTCCTTGGGAGGGGTGAATGGGAGAGAATATATATATATACCCATGACGTCCTGTCAAGTAGTGAGGTGAGAGCCGTTCCCCACTTCTTGCCCCCTCTCTGTCTGGGAGCAAACTTTCTAAAGATAATCCGTGTCGAGTTATGATAGGGAGGGGACGAGTCTGCCCTGGGGCGGGGGCAGGGTCTGGGCTGTGATCCTGTTACCACCTCCAGCTGTTCTGGGTTGTGCCATTTCTGCATCTCCAGCCGATTGTGACTGGCACCTGCAGGTCACATGAGGCTGACCATCATGACATGTGCGTCACCGGTGCTGGAAACACAAACTCAGAAATCAAGTTAGCCTTCTTTTGGTTCGTGGTTCCTGTTTCTAGGCAATGGCTGCAGATTAGGAAGGCTTGGGGAGAGTTTTAGTCGTTGGGAGTCCTAAAAAGAAAACAAAGACAAATGTGGGGACTTGGGGACAATTAAAGGACTCAGAGTGATGTAAAGATGCAAAAGGCAGGCTTTGTGCCTATTGCGCTCAATCGTGTCCTGAGCTTCCCTAACTCTGTGCTCTTGCTCACTGCCCCCCCTGAGGTCCCCCCTCCCACCCACTCTGTCCCCAGCCCTCAGCTCATAGCTTCGTCCTTTCCTTTCTCTCAAATTCCATCCCGGGGATTGCTTCTTCTGGTCGGTTGGCCTGTTCACTGAATATTTGAATTGTTCTTCACCTCTTCTTCTGCAACCGTTTTGCTCCTGGTCTTTTCAGCGAGGTTGTAAATTGTATTTGGAGGACAGACAATGTCCTTTGTATCTTTGTTATATATCACTGGTATATATGTATGCATGTTTATTTTCTTTATTATTAATATTTCAGTAAGTGTAATTTATTTTCGTTATCTAAAATTACAAGTAGAGATAAACAAAAATAAATTTCAAGTAATTGAAAGCTCACATCTTAAAATGGCAAACATTGTTCACTTTAGTTGTATAACTTCTAATATATACATATTTTAATCCCTCCATCTGGGTGATGGAGAAACAAAGAGAGGTGGGGGTAGAGAACAGTGTGTTTTACACATATTAACCCCTGCATCCTCAGAACAAATCTATGGGGTATGTGCAATGATTGTCTTTGTTTTAAAGAGGAAGAGACGGAGGCTCAAAGCTGTGAACTGATTTGTCCATGGTCCTGGTCCTACAGCTCATATATGATAGAGGTTGCTGTACATAGCGTTTGGTAGTGTACTCCCCCCCACCCCCCACTCGACAACATGGTAATCGATTCATTTATTTGCCAGGCATATATTAAGTCCCTGACATGTGTCATGTGCAGTGTAGAAGAATTTTGCACAGAATAGAATTAGCTTGTGCTCTCAGAAAGTGGGAAGAAGACAACTGAAAAATTGAACATGAGCAATCAGTGCTTTATGATAGAAGTTCGTGCTTTGTGGAGAAACAGGCAACTTCTCACCTCATCTAGAAGTGGTGCACACACTTACGTATCACAACTGCAGTATTTCAAGCAAACCTTTATTTTAGAATTTACAGAACAGTGGTAAGAATAGCTCAGAGAATTCCCATATATCTCATACCCAGTTTCATCTAATTTACAATAATATCTTATATGACTATGCCACACTGTCACATCTAATGAACCGATATTGGTGCATTACTCTTCACTAAATTCCACCCTTTAATCGAGTTCCATTAGTTTTTCCCCAATATCCGTTTCCTTTTTCAGGATCCCACGTAGGATACTACATCACATTTAGCTACCATGTTTTCTTGGGAGTGTTTGGGCTGCGGCAGGTTTTCGATGTTCCTTGTTTTTGATGAACTTGACAATATTGAGGAGTACTGGTCAGGGATTTCATAGAATGTCCCTCAATCAGGACTTGTTTGATGTTTTTCTCGTGATTAGACTGGGGTTCTGGGTTTTGGGGAGGAAGTCCACAGTGGTGAAATGCCATTCTCAACACATCATGTCAAGAGTGCATGCTTGTCAGCATGAATTCTGATGAGACGATCCTTGATCAAGTGACTGAGGTCTGTATGTCAGACTTCTCCACTGTACTCCCCACCCCACATTTTATATTTACTTTTTAGGAACAAGTCATTAAGCACAGCCCACACTTAAGTAGTGGGAAGATAAGTTCTCCTTCCTTGAGTAGGGAGCATGATTGCATTTGTACACCACGCGGATGTTTTACAACCAATTTCCTCAACCCCCTGTTGAGGTTTCCCGTTTGTATCAACTGGGAATGCCACATGGTTATCCTTTCTAAGTATCCTTGAATACTTCAACTTATTTTCTTAAGAATAAACTCCTCTAAATTTGGGCCAACAGGTAGGCATATAAAAAAATACTTTGAATTTGTATTGGTAAATTACTTTCTAGAAAGGTAATACTTATTTGCACTGGTGACTGCTAGCTTCACCAATCATAGCAATGTTGTGTATTATTCTTTTTAATCCCCAATGATTTGATAAACAGATAATTTAATCTGGTAGTGGGTAGATAATTAATAGAAGGATATAGAGTCACAGTTCTATTTTGACTAAAAAATCGTAATCACTTTGTTATTTTATAATAGAACAAACTCAAGTTGACTAAAAAGTTAATTCAGTGGGTATTTGCTAGACCATGTCCTGGATAGATAAATAGTTACTGCTCCCCAAAATATTTCAGGCTAGGGATGAGGGCAACATTAAGAAACCCTCAAATTATTCCTTCAACTTGAGTAATAACTATAATTCAAATTGTATTTACATTTATTCCATTAAAACTCCACAGAATACCTCTTTAGACTGTCTACATGAAAAAAAAAATGGTGAAGATGGCTTGAAGTGTTTCTGTAATGCCAAAACTTATTTAACATGAAATTTAGAGACTTACAGAGATGGAGAGTTTATTGGTGCATGAAGGAATCTACACTCCAAACAGAAATTGTTTATGTAAATATTGGACTCAAAACAGATCTTCACTGAGGAAACCTGCCATTGTAACTTTGGGGATGCCAAATGGGAGGTGATTATGAAAGAATTATGAATTCTAACATGTAGTGTTACATGTGCCTAAGTTTAGATTCCCAAAGGGACCAATTTACTAATGCTGAGTGTATGAGCACTAAATGGGATATGGAGAAAAGAACCACACAGGTTCAGTACATGCAGAAGTGAATTTTAAATAAATAATAGTAATGTGGGAGTTTCAAAAGACAGATTTTTGTCTTAAACCCTATACAAACACACTTACTTAGGATGATCTTAATGTACTGTATCTAGGTTGGTTACCAGAGCAAAAGAGAAAAAAAGTCTGAGAGTATTAATAATAAAATCCATTGGCTCTGTTGAATCTGAATGTGGACAATTGCTAAGAAATTGGGATGGGGAAGCCAGGATGGCTCAGTGGGTTGGGCGCTCACTTTGCAGCCCCAGAGACCGAAGATCGAATCCCGGCCCCGGCTCTTGTGGACCCATATGCTGAGCTGGGGAGTGCCCCCAGTTCAGTTCTCACCAGGGCGAGACCCCAGCCTAGTTCCTGCCCTGTGCAGCCCCACGCCCACCTGTGGAATGAAACTATGTGGAAAAAACCAATGACGTGCAACTATGGAGACTGTTCTGGGCCCTCCTCCTTCTCTGTGTCTCTGACTCTGTATCTCTCTCTCTCTCTGTCAAAAACAATAAATAAAATTAAAAAAAAAAAAAAAAGAAATTGGGAATTGGGATGCCTGGATGGCTCAGTGGGTTAAGCACTCACTTTGCGGAGTCCAAGGATTGAATCCCAGCCCTGGCCCGTGTGGCCCCATATGCTCAACTGGAGTGTGCTTCTCATGCAGGAGGCCCCCTGTTTAGTTCTCACCCATTTGCCCCACCCCCACCCCCAATTGGCCCCTGGCTTGAGGGGGCAGGAGGCCCCTGCCCAGTTCTCTCTCTGCACAGCCCTCACCCACATGTGTGGAACAATACTATGTCAAAAACTGATGATGTACAACTATGGAGACTGCTCTAGGCCTTCCCCCTTCTCTCTGTCTCTCTCTGTCTCTGCCTCTGTCAAAAACAATAAAATAAAACTTAAAAAAAACAAAGAAATTGTCCAACCTATGGCCTGAGGGCCACATGTGGCCCAGGTCGGCTTTGAAGGCAGCCCAACACAAGTTTGTAAACTTTCTTAAAAACAAACAAACAAAACAACAACAAAAAAACACTATGAGATTTTTCTTGTGATTTTTTTTTTTTTTTTAGCGGATCAGCTGTTGTTAGTGTTAGTGTATTTTATGTGTGGCCCAAGACAGTTCTTCTTCTTCCAAAGTGGCCCAAGGAAGCCAAAAGATGGGATGTCCCTGAATTAGATGCAATTGAAATCTAAATATTGATACTAATTCCTCTCCCAGAGGATCACTTTCAGCTGTTCTTTAGCAAATTCAGTTCCATATTCTTTTTATTGCTCATCTGTTCTGTGTTTATGCCAAGGAGAACTGAGCTGGCAATGGTACTGTTTTAGAACTTGGATCAGTAGGGCAAGAGTTGAATTTGAAAATTATTAAGGTATAAAAAAAGTCCATGAAATTGTGCTTCTTCTTCTCCTTCTTGTTCTTTTTCTTCTTTTCTCTTTGCTTTTTAGAAATATAGTTTTCTGCAAAGGATAGACTATATCTGCTCTTATAGTATGTGGTATTCTTGGGTTGTTGAATTTAAGAGCTAAAGTCTTTGCCCAGCTTACAGGAAGGGAGAGCAAAGACCTCTGGCCATTCTCTGAAATAATGGCAGGTTTTTAAGTCACCAAATCCAATTAAAATCATTCTCAGTGGTACAGGTAAGCAGGAAAAGGAAAGGTATTATAGTTATTTTCTGTAATATAATTCTAGTGGTAGTCAGAGTAGCCCGGGTTCACGAGTGATTTTCTTTAATGATGATGCCCAGCATCTATTCAGGGGAAAAATACCTGGAAAGATCGATGGACATGAAGCCCACTTAGTGGTGACACTGTGCCCTAGGACTGTATGTGAACCCCATAAAGCTAGAATGGTCTCGCATTAGAATTCCTGCTCCCCAAAGCACCACTAGGTGCCCTCTGACATGGGAATCTGTCACCGGAGCCATTCTCTTTTCTAAAATGAGTATGTGTGAAGTGGAATACATCGCCTATCTGAGGACCTTCTAAGTCCCTTCAGGGATGAGGTTAAAGGTGGGCCATTGTTTCCATTTTAGAATGTAATCCCAAAATACTTTGTTTCTATCCATGAGCCCATCTGATCCAATCTGATGGGTATCACACTCTAATCTGTAAATTGTACTTTTACTTTCTCTCTTTCAAAGTGGTATGGATCAGTTCATTCATTTTATTTATAAGGCATTGAAAAAAAATCTATTTTTGATGATTTAGAGTTCTGTTTTTGCCAAGGTGTCTGTTTAACAAATAATCATTTTCTGAAATATTTTTAGCTCTAACTGCACTTTAGACTACGATTTGGGGACACTACTTTATATCTGGGCCTTTAAAGTTCATCTATTTCATATAAACTAAGTTGTGTTCTAGGTTCTGGAGAGGAATAATCTTACTCTGGGGTTTTTAAGCAGAAAACAACCACGAGGGACCCGGGCCAATTAGAACTGGATCTCCACAGGCTGGCTCTTTGTGAGGCCTGCTGGCTACTGTCAGAAAGCACATAAAACAAGACACTCCAGGAACGAACTGCAAAACAACAACAAAAGCAACAACAGCACACACAGTTAATTTAGGAAATAAAAATACCTGGTGGATTAATTGAATTGAATAATTTTCTCTTGGTTATTGACATCTGTTTTCATGTTGCTGCTACCACGAGCTATGCAATTATTTTTCCTATGATATTATCATAAGCACATAGAGTCAGGGAATCAGTTTCTGGCTTGTTTATCTGTTTTTAACATGAGAGTAGGAGCTATAGAATATTCTCAAATGGAAATCTAGAAGCTGCTTTCTAGATTTTCTCCTTTGACAATTGCCTGTTGAGGTCACCTGAGAAATTTCCACTCATCTTTTTAAGACTTAAATGAAATGTCACCTCCTGTTGGAAGTTTCCCTGAAGCTAATAGAAGAGTTGGCACTTTCTCTACCATGTTCCGTGTAGATCCTTACATTGTTCTCTGTGATAGGATGGAATTTAGTACATCCCTGCAATTATTTATTATATGTCACTTGACTTCCGCAAGTCAGAAATAGGATTCTTTCATCTCTCTGGGTATACGGAGGAGTGCAAGGCAAAAGTCGGGGCATTCAATATATGTATGAAGAAAGCCCTCCCACCTCTGCCCCCACAGCTTTTATAGGAACTGGTAAACCACTGATTATATTTTAGAAATTTGGACCAATAAGGGGTGACTTGAGAACTTCGAGTTCTAGGGAAGATTTAGGGATATATTTTATATATTTTTTCAAATGCATACAGTTATATGCAGATTATGACCACTTCTAAGTAGGGGAAGATGAGAAGAGATCATTTCAATTAATGAGAGTCATTTCCTTTCCCCTTGCTGTTAAGATGTTGCTATTTTTGGAAAAAACTATCAGACTTGAAGGGTTTGTATTCTGTCTTTTTCCTTAGTCCTTACGTGTCTTTGACCCTCGATGTTCTCATAGGTAAAATTAGGATAATGGCCACTCCTAGAGTTGTCATGAGGGTTAAATCATAATGCACATCAACTTCCCAGCTCTAGTTTCTGCATATAGTTGCTTAATGGTAGCCATTGTTAATATTGAAGTGAGGATCTCTCTAATTCCCAGATTTGTGGCATTTATTAGTGAGCTACCCCTAATCTTTTCCCTATCTTTAGTTTTTGAGTGGTATGGTGATTGGTTTTCCAGAGAATGTTCACATGTAGGGCAAATGGCAACATTGCTGAGAGCCCCTCCCACCACCGAATTCTGTGACCACGATCATCATTGAAATGTGCTTCCAATACTTTTAGGAGAGTGTATAGACATTAAAAAAAAAAAAAAAAAAAAAAAAAGTTATTTTTCTAAATGTTCTTTGACCTAGAGGACAATCAGTTGACGTACACATTTCCGAGGAGGCTAATTACATTTCTACTTTTTTTTTTTTCCCCCATCTGTCAATGAATTCGTCTTTCATTTGGGCTGAGCCATTTTGTATCTCAAAACAAACATATTTTGAAACAGCGCAGAAGAAATGTCATTACAGATTTTAATGTGTTTACTATTCTTTATTTTGGGAGATTTTGAGATGCAAAATTTCCATTAAAATGCAGAGGACATCACCACCATTGATTTGAGTACTAAAAATACGATGCAGCCATGTTCTCCCCCCACCCCCGCTTATTTGAGTAATTGTATGGTATAGAGCAAAATGACCAGGAAAACAGAATTCTAAAAATCAACACTGGTGCAATTGCCCAGGCTGGGCAATCATCCCTGTGGACTCTGTCCATCCTAAAATAGCCTTCATGAGGTTCTGATTGAGAGCAGGTGTGGTGGCTTCTCCCTGAGTCTAAGGGCTCACCTACTGGGGCAGCCACATTTGCCTTCTCGCCGCCAAAGGCTGACATTTGCTGGGTAGCAGACACAGTGTCTCCTTGCAGCTTTTCCTTCTTCCATATGGAAGTGATGTCCTAACAGGCTGGAAGGAAGGTTCATTCCCCAGGCATTGTCTCTCCCCACTTCTCTGGCCTTTGTTTCTAACCCTCTTGCTCAAACGTCCTTTTCTCTTTTTTTCTTTCTTTTTTTTTTTTCTGTGTGATCACTACCTAATGAAAGGAGCCACAATGTTACCACTCCCTGAAGTGTCCTTCCCTTACTTTGCCTGTCACACTCCCATTCACTGTTTCATTGTTCTGGGTCTTTTATATATCACATCTTCAAGGAGTCCTTCCTTGTCATCTGGAGTCATTTTCTCCTCCCTGCTCCCCTTAGCATTGTACATTTTAATCAGTCTTTTAGATCGTGTTTTTCAGACTCGACGGCAGACTCCTGGAAGGCATGTCTTATTTGTCACTGAGTCCTCCAGTGACGACCTAGATACTACATGTACTAAGTGTGCAAGAATTTAATGAAAGAAGGAGTAAACAAATGGCCTATAGAGTTGCTGGACCAGGAAGACATGTGAATTTTTCTTTTTAAAAGTAGAGCTATCAGTTGGTGCCTCTGTCTTCTAAGGGGTGCTTTGCATGACTCCCCAGCCTTTCCCTAACAATTCTCACTCAGGATACTTCCAGGTGCTGAAATGAAACCCAAGGTGGGAAGCAGACACTGGGTTTAGCAAAAATCATTTCTTTTCTCTCTCTCTCTTTTTAAAGATTTATTTTATTGTTTTTGACAGAGAGACAGAGCAGAGACAGAGACAGAGAGAAGTGGGGAGGGCCCAGAGCAGTCTCCATAGTTGTACGTCACCAGTCTTCAACATAGTTTCATTCCACACAGGTGGGTGGGGGGATTATGCAGGGTGAGTGGGCTGGGGGCCTCTCACATGGGAAGCACACCCCAGTTCAGCACATGTGTCCCCATGGTCTGGGGCCGGGACTTGGTTCTCTGACCCGGGGCTACCAAGTAAGCACTCAGCCCACTGAGCCATCCCAGCTCTCTCCCCGCAACTCCCCATTTTTTTTTTTTTTTTTTTTTTTTTGCTGGTTTTCCTGTCTCTGTGCAGTTCTTCTACTTCCCTGGTTCACTTATTTTTGTAACCTCTCTGGAGCCTTGACTCGGGGTCTCATAGGACCCATTTTGGCCACTCGAGCCTCCCATGGGTCACAACTACATTCGAAAGTTTCTTTTGGACCTACCTCCAAGCCCGGCTATGCTGATGCGTATTATTCTGACTTAGCAAAGTTCTGAGGAGATGAATGGGATGTTTGTGAAAGTGCTTCCCTTTGGGACTCTGTGAGAAGGGACTGATCCTAAATAACGAGAAGTTGTATAATCGAATGGACTGTGATGATGAGGCAGAAAATACTCCCGCATAACAACTCTGCCTTTCCTCCTGGGGAGAAAGAGATAGAAGGATTGTTTCCATCCCCGGAGGAGACCTATTACCTTTTTCCGATGTGCAGGGTTAAAGTGGGAGAAGCATACCCAGCAAAGGGAATTTGTGCTCAACGATTGGATAGCTGGCAGTACACACTCGCCTTTCTGGAAGTAGTAAACCTGTTGAGGACAGGCAGACATTTAGCTTACTTTAACAGGGAAAACATGTTGAAGAGAGAGCTCATAGAGTTTATTTCTGCGTTAACTTCTTATTTTTCCCAGTGAAAAGAACAGGGAAGTTGTGGGCTGGGAATTGGGACTCTTGAGTGTGACCCACAATTCTACCTCTGGCTCAGCACCAAGTTTCACTTTGGGCAGAAACAGTGGAACTTTCTGACCCAATTTCCTGGCTCAGAATGGGATCAGCAGCACTTTTGAATGCATCATAATACGTTGCATGAACTCCCTATATTGGTGGGAAAAAGAAAAAAGACATGATATGAACGAAAGATGAATTTGACTCTTAAGACTACCATCTAGGCAGCACACGTAGAATAAATTAGTAGAAGCTACATAGGGACCTTGGAGAAACAGTAATCTTACAGTATCTCCGGTCCTCTCTTCCTTTCTTTTCTATGTAAAAGAGATCTGATTGGGAAGACTTCATCCATATTCTGTGGATGAAGCTTGTGGTTTGTTGCTGTGGCAACTGTCCTTCATGGTACCACTCCTGGTCTCTGAGCTTCTAAGTGACTTTGCACACAAATTGTCTCCTCATTCTTGGGCGGTTTCAAGACGTCTATGCTTTTGATGTCTGAGGCCTGGTGCTTTCCCCTGTTCTGGGATCCTATTTCTTTCCTGTTTTTATGTGATTACCCTTGATGGCTGCTGCTGCTCCCTATGACTTGCTGACGACTACCCTCCAGATCTTGGAATCAGTAGTGTAGAACCCAGAGCTAGACTGCCCGGTTCACATTCTGGCTCTTTACATATCTGTGTAAAGCAGGACCAATTACAGGGCCTACATTATAGGGGTATTTGGTGATGAGACATGCTATGGAAATGGCTTAACTGTACCTAACACGTAGTAGATACCCAGTATGGGCTAGCTTCTGTTATTAGCTGTTGAAATCATTTTGGTGGATCAGTTGTATCTAAAGGTTTTGTATGATATTGGCTTATCATTTATGGATGTGGGCATAAATTATGCAGTCATGTCAATACTTAATACTTGCTGTAATAAAAATAATAAAAAAAAGATGTACTAAAAGTTTTAACATATTCAAGGAACAAGAAAACTTAACCATTTGCTTTTTTTTTTTTTGTCTTGGAAAAATAGAATTAAAGGTCCGCTTATATATAGGGCCAACAGTTAGATGCTAACCCACTTTGCAATTCGTTTTAAAGGTTCATGTATAACTGTTATGCAGGGGCATCATAGTTATAGGAGAGTGAAATAGTTAAAAACATCAACTTTAGACTTGGTCCTGAGTTTGAAACCTGATTCTGCATCTTGCTAGTTGTGTTACCAAAGGCAAATCCTTTAAACTCTCAATGCCCATTGGTTTCTTTATCTGTAAAACAGAGGTACTAATGCTTGCAAAATGGTTTATTATTATGATAAAATGAGATATGGCATGTAAATTGTTTTGTTGCCTGGAATAAGGAAAGTATTCTATAGAAAGAGCCACATTGTACACCTTTGGGAGATGATATTTGCACTGGGTTCCATGTAAATGGCTCTCCTTTGAATTGTGGCCTTGATACAAAAATTGGTACCTACTAACATTGTCCTTATGATGATATAAGCAGGAAAAGTACCTGCGAGCCACAAATACGTGATCATATGTTCTCTGTTTACCAACTCTGTGAGAAAAAAAAAAAAAAGCCCAAATGGGAGTATTAGGTACTACCAGATGTTGTCTCTTTCATCTCACCAATTCATAGCTGATGGATTGCCTGAATGTGTTGCATTTCTCATGACCAAGTCTGTGGTTTCATGAAACTTCCTGGAGAGAAGAGTGGACGTAATCACATCTTGCTAGATGTTCTGGTGGCGCGTGCGTGATCCTGCCCTTCCCACCTGCCCAGCACACGGGTATTGTAGACAACTCTTTCAGGAGGTGGTACCAGGACACCAGTAGTATTTTGCAAGAAGGATCCTTGGCTTTGCCTGTGGAGCAGAGAATGTGATCCCTCGCTAGGAGCCAAACCACAAGCATGTGAGCCGTACCTCGAGCTTGGTTTCTGCCCAAGTACATGTAAGGGACTGGAATAGACAGGAAACCTTTGTGAAAAGGATGCAGCCTCACATACAGACACAATTCCACGGTGTCTGCTGGGATATTCCACCTTTTCCCGAAAGAGAGAAACTGTTCTTCTCTTTCTTTCTCTCTTTCTCTGTCCCCTGCCTCCCACCCCAGAATCCTCTGCATTGGCTAGGGTACCAGCTCCACTACTTCCTGCATCTGGGGTCTTAGGCAAGCCCTTTACATCAATGAGCCCCAGTTTCTTCATCTATAACTGGGGAGTAATGATAACTTCTCTGCCTAGATCATAATGCTTCCTGCCATTGTTGCAGAAAGTTAAAATTTCCCACCTGATGTCTCGCCCTCACCTCACAGATCACAGTCCAAATTGTTCCAGATAACTTGAGGTTAATTTAGTCTAGAAGGCTCATCTGTTCTTCTAAACGCCAGGACAGTGGGACAACAAATGCCACTGTCGTTCTACTAGCATCCTTACCTCTGTTGGATGGTGACCCTGCATAGCTTAGGCCAGTCCACTGCTCTGCAGGGACCTTCATAGCTGTGGCTGTCTACACAGACCCCGTGATATCCCCTGGCTTGGGCTCCAGCTTGCTTCTTTCATCACAGCCCGTTCTATGTTAGTCTTCCCACCGCATTATACCAAGACAGGGTAGCAGGCTCTGGGTGGATTTCCAGTCTCAATCAAATCCATCTTTCCCCATGTCACCCACTTAGGCTCCTTACCCTTCTATGGGTCCTCTTTGGGACCTTAGTCAAGGCTGCCCCATTCTAATATAGAGATTCTGCTCACATTGATCATCAAATGAGACATTCCAATTTTTCTTCCGAGGAGTCTCCTTATCCCTTTTACAATTTGCTCACCTCTCCTCAAGGGACAGTTCTGCGTAGCAAAGGAGACTGGGAGATGTCACTTTTAGACCACACAGGATAAAGGACTTCTTTCCTGCAAGGAAGTGGTGCTTGGGAGTCTCATTTTTACGTAGCTGAAGAAAGACTTGCTTTGCCCACCCCTGGCAGATGAGTGGCTGGCAGCCGCCAACACCCAGTGTCACATGAATGATTAAGAAAATGACTGCTACATTAAAGCACTCTCTATATGAGTAAGTCATCGTGATTATTATTAAATGGGCAGGGATGATATATATCCATGGCACAGGCAACACTCGCACTCACGAACTTCAAGGGACAGCCAGAAAGCTGTCTGAAATAAAACACTTTCTAGTGCCTCAGATTCTGTGGGGCCAGGACACTCTTTTCCTTAATAGTGAATCATGTTTCTACTTTTCCTCTCATTTTTGGTTTTTCGTCTATCACCCCTTGGTTTTCCCTGCTTAAGCTTCATAAGTCTCCCACCAGTGTGGAGTGGGCAGATACAAGTTAGTCCAACCAACAACCTAACCCTGTGCCTTCTGGACAGGAGGAAACTGCAAGCACATCCTGAACAGAACGGGAAATAATGGCACTCATAACACAGGGCACCAGGCATATGTCCACTATCCCATCTATCTTCAGAATGGCCCTGAGGGTTTTATTTTTCCATTTGAGTAAAAAAAGAGATGGAGGAGGTGAGTTTGGGGACAGTCCCAAGTCCATACAGCTCCGGAATAGCAGAAAGAGGCAGCCTTCCTCATCTGCGGCTGTTTTCTATTCTTGTGCACCGCCTGGCTTCTGGAGAGGGAGTGGCCCCCACTCTAAAATAAAACTCACAGAGCTTTCAGACATTTTGGCACCAGAATAATTAGTAAGGAACTCCAGGCAGTGACCCCAATTCTTTCCTGTGAAGCTTCGTGTTCACTTTTGGGTCTTCTAATTTGGATCCCACTAGAGCCATCACTTGTGGGGACTGGTGTGCCCACCGGGCCAAGGCAGGTTTCTTTCTTCTCCTTGAAACACCTGCCTGTTAACTGCTAGAAGCAGCAGGACTCGGATTCCCTGACCCGCGCAGCTTTGGTGGCTTTCCTTTCTGCAGAGCAAGTTGCTAAGGGCCTTTGTCAGGGAAATCTTAGAACAGGCAGTGCCCTGAATAATCACACTTGGGTATGTTAGCAGGAATGGTCTAGCTTTCCTCTTTCCCCTTGGAATTCTTCCTACTTAGGTTTCCCCATGAAACTCTACCTTCCTTCATTTATCTCCAATAAGATGTCATTCTACTAAATGCAATTTTTTATTTCCCATTTCTAATATTTTCCTCTTCCCAAAATATGATTTGTGTTTATTGAAAAAAAAAAACACAAAACTATAGTTTTTTTCCCCAAGTCTCCCAATGGAAACAGTAATTTTTGTCCATTGCCAATTACTGCCTTTCACTTAGTTGCTAATGCTTCTCTACTTATATTGAATTTTTGCTATGCATTTTCTTACCAACCTTCCTTTCCTAAGGAAAATAAATAAATAAATAAAGCCAAGGAGGGCACTAATTCCGGGTTTGGCTCTCTTATGCTACTTACTAGCCATGTAATCTGAGACAAGGCATTACAGGTCTCCGAACTCCAGTCTGTGAAATGGGAAGAATAACATTAGACCTCTCTGGAGCCCAGGGAGGGTGGGTTAGGTCATTTCCAACTGAAGGAGGTGTATGATTAATCCCACGCAGGATGTTCTCCAACGTTCTCTGTCTTCTCATGTATTTGTGTCCTTTTAGAAACCTTTCAATCGTTTCCTTGGATTGTGCGGTATTTATTCCCTATCCATTTGTATAATGATTGCTTTTGACTTGTACTTCTTACTCTTTCCATTTGCTGAATGAATGAATGGGTGGCCTTCTTCCTACCTACCAGCCTATGACCACCACCACTATCACTATCTCCCGAATACCTACTAGGTGCCTTTCTGCTGAGTGTTAAACATTCCTCTGTAATTCCTTTAAGAAGCCCTCACAGTTGGGAATTATTATCCCCGTGCTATAGATAAGGGGAAATAACTTGCCTGAGGTCACATGCTAATAATTGGGGGAGCCAGAACTTAGGTCTGAATATCTTGGACTCCAAAGATCGTCGTGGCCTCTGTGGCTCCCCAGTAGCTCCTGCTCCCCCGGCACCTACTGCTTGGAAGTCACTTGACACAAGTCAGCTCCTTTCAAACACCCAGCAGTCTTGTAAAACAGGAATTATTATTCCATTTTACTGCTGAGGATAATAAAGCTTAGCGAGAGATGTTAGGTAAGTTGGCCAGCGGCACATAGCCAATGCATGTTCTCAAATCCAATATCAGATGACCTTCCTTCTGCCCGCCTTTCTGCTTTCTGCTTTGTGAATGAAACAGTGAGTGAATGGGTCACCTTCCTTCCTGTTTTCCACGATTCTTTGCTTCTTTTATTCTCCTTCTTAGGAAAAAAAAAAAATATGACTTTACTGTTGAAATCAATGTTCTAAAATTCACTGGAGGCAATAGGGGTGGGGGCAGGGGTCAGCAGAAAAGCACCAACAAAACTGAGCCAATCCATAGCCTTCCACCTAGAGGTAACCACTGGTCTCCCCCGGCCTTTTTCTTTTTCTTTATCCCCCTCCTTCCTTTCCTGCTCTTGCCTTTTCGTCCTCATGGGCACGAGTCACATTCCTTCTCTTCCTCTCCCAGCACAAACTCCCTTTGGGGGTCCGAGTCGCCCTGCTGAGGCACTTGGCACCATGTGTGAGACACACATTTGCAAAACTAATCAACTGTGGAGGGGACAGGGCGTCCCGGTGCCCGCTCTGCAGCGGCCGCTGCAGTCACACAGGCCCCGTGCCTGGCCCCGGAGGCAGGGGTGAGCCTGTCCCTCCCTGTAACCTGGCCCTGGTGCCCCCTCGCCGGGATTGTGAAGCAACAGAGGCTCTGGCCACGGAAAATGCCACCGGACACTGCAGGTGGCGGCATGTGCAGGGCTGCCTCTGGGCGGCTGGCGTTCTAAGCCAAAGTTCAGCTGAAGGGCAGTAGCCAAGCCAGAAAGTCATGTGGCGCTCTTGTTGGTTAGTGTGTCACTTTGAACAGCTTTTATCTGATAGTATTATGACTAACCCAGTGCTGTCAGCATGGGACAGATTATAGGGGCCATGTGACAATTATTTAAGGCATCGCTGAGGGCACTGTGTGGCTTAGTTAACCCCTTCTTTCCAGGGTCAATTTTCCCCACGAATTCAGACCCTTCAGAGTCTGGGCAGGGATGGGAAAGAAAGGGAGGAGAAAAAGTCCCTTGGATGTGGGAGGGTCCTGCTGATTCCCTTTGGGATAGCCTCTCAGTAACACTTTGTTTTTGTCCCCAGAGCTAGGGTGGTAAATGCACTTTTGGCTTAAAAATAAAATCAGTGATGATGGTTGTTTATATTTCAAAACCTTTCCTTTCGGACACCTTGTACCGATACCTTCTATGGCTTTGTCATCATTGCAAGCGTTGATCTTTAAGGTATTAGAGAGCCGTATTGAAGTCCTAGCTAGAGAAATAGTCCATTAGCATGTACCTAAATGTCAGCGGTGAGAAGGCACCACTCCCCACGAAGTGACTGGCATTTTGGATGGGGCAGAGCAAACACAAGAAATGCTGTTATTTATTTTTTAGATGCTGCCCTGAGTGGACACAGAATGGCACAATGGTAGGCAGCTGCACAAGGGCTGTCACACCAAAAACCAAGTTCCCAGCCCCAACTCTTGTGGTGGGGAGGGATTCTGTCCTGCTCCAAGCCCTGCAGAGCAGTGTAAGTGATCTTTGTATCTGAGTGAAAAGGGAGGTCAAACCTTACTTGGGGACTTAAAAGTAAATAAGACACAGTGTTTGGATTAAAATTCCAATGGCAACATCTAGAAGTTGTCCTAGGTGCTGAAAGATAAAGCTCTTCAGTGGGGTCTGAAAACTTTGAGGAGACCTTGGACCGCAGCCATGGATTGAAGATTTACAGGTGAGTCCAGGCCCTGTTAACACTCAGCTGTAAAGTGTCTTAATAACAGTACCTTTCTCACAGGGTTGTTAGTGATTTAATGAGAAGAGGCTTAGCCTAAGGCACAGTGAGTGCTCCGTGGGAGGTGGTGGGCTTTACTTCAGTAACTATTCCTGTGATTGCTATTGTGTGTATGCTCGGTGTCAGAAGGCACTCATCTTTGAACACAGACTTGAAATGTTGACAATTCCAGGGTGACTTCAATGTTGGGGCCACTCCAGTCTTTTCCCATGGAGGATGAAGCTTTTGTCTCTCCATCCTTCCCATCCTGAGTGCCTGACTTCTTCCTCTTGGCAGTGTGTCTGCTATTGCCTTTGTCACTGACATTCAGCAGTGTCCGCACTTTGCAACTGCAGAGGGACCAGGACCATTTCAAGAAAAATGATGGAGTGAGTGGGAGGACCCCTGCAGGAAGCATCAGCCTCACCTCTCTCACCCAAACAATTCAGCTCTGGCCCCAAACTTGCACATGCTGCCCAACTCTACAAAAGCCCCGAAATAAGTGGGCCTATGTCCTTAGATGGTGGTTTAAGGAACTTCTATGATGGTGTGAACACATCCTTGGGGGCTTCATTCCTCCATCTTGAGAAACATGTCGAGGTTTTCCTTCTACCACATGTAGCACACTTCGTTTCTCTTTGTCCACAGCAGTGCTTTAGCACCTTTTATAGATTGAGGCTCTGTGTTCCTGCCCAGCTAACCTGACAGTTAACCCAGTTATGGTGAGGTACTCACTCATTTATTTAACAACATTTATTGAATGCCTATTTGGTACAGGGCAGACTTCTGGGGCCTGGAGACCCAGGAGAAAAGGAGCCTATAAGTCAAGAATAAGTTTGGTGCCTTGTGTCTTCTACTAGAAATTATAGATTTCTACTCCCTTTAAGGGAATTCTACTCAATAGCAGCTGCATAAGAACAGTGGCTCCTAGCAAAGTAAAACACCAAACCCGGAGAACAGGCCAGATACTTTTTCTCGATACTTTATTCTGTTAGTCAACTGGTATATTGCAGTATCAGTCACCCAAATATTGACATGCTACTGGGTGAACAGCAGCTGCTAGAGCCCTCCCCCACCCCATCACCATTGCTCCTGCTCTTAGCCCCCCGTGTGCTTCATAATCCAGGAAACGAAAGATGAATTGTGATACCAGGGACCTTTAGGGCATGTTCTGATTGAATGGTGTCCATTTCGAGATTGGTTATGCTTGTGGAGGTTTTTAGTCAGAGCACAGTTCTGTGCTGTGGTGTAGAAGGTAATCATTGTGAGCCGAATTCTGATCGTGGGCCATGTAGTACATACCGTACCTGAAGAGCCTGAGTTGTGTCATGATCCCATTTGTCGTGATTTGTGTGGCTTTGGGTGAGTTATTGGCCAGGCTTTTGGGCAGGTGTTTTTCCCCTTTGTGTAGAACAATAGAAATACCCAGACCTCAGGCTGCCTAGGGCAACTGCAAGGATAAGTTAACTCAGACATCTGCAGCACCTTGAATAGTGTGGCTACACGGCCAGTGTTCACAAGCATTATTACGTCTTATTGTTGCTGTTAGAACGTTTCATTAAAACTCATGTTCACATTTGAATCATTTCAAGAAAAGGAGAAAGAGCTTCAATGACCCTCTTCTCTAATTGCAAAACCAAACAAAACCAAAAAACGATTTAACTTTTTTTGATGGACGTGACGAAGTAAACGTAAATGAAGTATTCTTTGCTGGCCTGAGAGTGTCTTTAGAATATCTGGGTGTAGGATATATGTATGCATGTGTTTTTGTGAGAGAGATCATGTCTTCATAATTGTCATTATGTGTGTGGGGGACACAGGGATAAATAAGACAGAGATGAGGGCCTGTGCTGCGAATGGACTCATTGTCTCTTGGGGGACAGAAACGTGTGGAAGCCAGCAATTGCAATGTGCTAGGTGCAATGGGGGACAAGTAGGCCTAGCAGGCCCCGAGGAGGAGAACCCAGCTGAGCTTCAAGGAATCAGCAAGACATCCTGGCAGAGCCCACATCTTGGCTGATGCTTAAAGGGCAAGGAGATGTGCAGTAAGAAAAGATGGCCCCGGAGAGATTTCAGGGAGGGTTTGAGCCAAGGCCTGAGAAGCGGGGCTGATAAGTAAGTCAGCCCGGAGGCACCGGCCACAGCCTCTGTGCTGTGGGCGAGCTCCCTCTAGGTCAGTGTGGTGGCGTGGAAGTGACGGGCCCTGGTAGACCGCAGCCAGAGCTGCAGTGGAGAAGGATCGCCGGAGGAAGGCTCATGAGGGCCTGAACTAAATGAAGGCCTTCAGAGTGGAATGGACTGAAGGAACAGAGGTAAGTACGAGGAGGAAGGGGAAATGCTGATGCCATGGTTTTGGCTTGGATGGACCTTGTTGCTACATCCCAACTGATACATAAACAAACAAACAAACAAAAATAAACAACAGAGAAGCAGCGGGGGCGGGGGAGGATTCTGAATTTTGCTGGACTGGGAGGACTTTGGTAGTTGACTGGCAGCTGACTCGGAGGCTGAGAGTGCGCTGTCTGGGCTGAAGACACAGACTTGGGACTCATTACTAAAGTGATGGTAGTTAAAATCTGGAGATGTAATGACATCATCCAGGGAGAAGTGAACACGACATGCAGAGTGGGCTGTGTGCAGACAGGGTTCCAGGGAACACCAACTCGGAAGGGATGGAACACTGAGCAACAGCATTTAGACAGGCAGGAAAATCAGAACATACTGCATAACTACAATCAGATTCAAAAGAGGTGGAGAGAGTCATGCACAATTAATATGATTGTCTTACCACAGTTCTTAGGTAATATTATAGGTTCAAAATTTTATAGGGACTTCCTTGACTGGAGGGGTTTCCTTTTTCCTTATTTCCAGTGTTTTTCTTAACACTGTTTCGTGGCAGGTAACTATTAAGGCCTAAACTGATTTGTTCTTTTGCCTGTAGACTAAAACCAAAGCATAAAGTGGGCTGTAAAAATGATCATTCTATATCCTCCCAGGTCTCACCGATTCCAGTGAAAACTAGACCCATAAAACCTTTTATTTGAGTCCTGGCCTGAGTTTAGGTCAGTACTTCTTTTTAACTGAATCCATTCCATTTTCTCTCATCATCCTCAAAATATGTTCCCTTCACTGCTTTTTCACATCCTTTTATGAAATGTTTGTCCTAAATCTCTTTTCTTTTGAGTGGCACTTATAAACTAGATTCTAGCACAGAGCAGATGTATTCATTTAATAGTTTGCTTTGATGACTTCTTTAAGAGGCTTTATAATCTTTATATTTTACCATTGGATTGAGGAATTTATGCTCTTTTAACAGGTGTATTACCTTCATCAGATGTTTTCATTTTAAGCTGCTGACTTATAAACACATGGCCTGTGGGGATTGGTGTGCAGAAAATTTATCCACTTAACAGACTTATTCTCCTATTCATTTCTGTATTTAGTGCAGGGGTCTGCAAAGAACCTAGATTGATAATGATGGTTTGTTGGTAAAAGTAACTCTTTCGATGACCAAAATAATTGTTTCCTCCAGTTGACCATGGGTCGGTGAAAGATCACCCACATTGAGAAGAATCTTAGAAAACTTAATTAAAAAGAAAATGCTTTCAGGCCCATAGTTATTTCTCTAGTTTGCATTTGAGGAGAAAATTGTGCTTACTCATCTCTTCCAGGCCACTTGAAGATTTGTGTTTTAAACTATTTAATTGGTCAAGTAGTTTGTACTTTTCAAGACGTGATGTGTTTTCTCTTGAAACTGTTGTGTTTTGATCTTATAGCCATGAACCCATCACATTTCTATCACAGAGAGAAAAGGGGTGAGGTGTGACTTCTGTGTGGTGTCTTAAGCAGGATGGAACAGGAGAGCCTTACGTGCAAACAGTGTGTGTACCCAGAGGGCTATGACAGCCCACCACATGCCTTGCAGGGTGATCAGACGTCCCGCTTTTGGCGGGACAGTCCCGATTTTTAACAGTTTGTT